>JAGFPH010006835.1:32891-45695 GCA_018207615.1 Philaenus spumarius
TGTTTTTATAAAAGAATATGCTATCATCTACAAAATAGTAGGGCTACTCTAAGTTACGACTAGTTTTTCCCAAAATATAGGTCTATTAATAAATAGTAGGTCTACCTGTCTATACCATTGGATGGTCAAAGAAGTATAACTTCCACCGTCTGGTCCGACGCAGACCCAATTTTTTCCCCTTCTATTAGTGGTTCGGGGTTTCGTTCAATAAGTAGGTGCCAAGTAGGTTTCAACAAAAAAGTGTTCCATGTTTTAGATTGTCTTTAACCTATAAAATGGTGTAACTCTCAACATTTGTTTGAATTTGAAAATTCTTCAAAAACGACCACCTCCCCAATCAACCTTTTGAATCACGGAATTTGAAAAATGTTTCATTCAGTTCTTTAAATTTGCTCAATAGTTTAATTTCAATTGAAACTAAGCGCCTAAAATTGTTTGGTTTCTGTTGCGGCCCGTTTACGACAAACACGTAAAATCTTATTAAATTCAATTCAACTGGGCTCAGTCTTATGACCATTAAATAACCAATCTGTTTCAATTAAAAAGCGTTTTATTAATCCCGGCAACATTAAACTTTACGAATTGCTTTAAACTACGCGGAAAGAGAATATGAGGCTGTTTTACAACCTTCAATATTAAACAAAAAATCATAATTAAATCTGCTTTCTTGGTTAAGCTCTGAGGTAAGGTGCTTTTCTGTTGAATATAAAACGGGTTTTTAGAGCTTGGCTCAATACAAAGGTATATTCGTGGCGTTTCGTTTAAAAAAAACACACATTTATTACGACAAATCCAAATCACCACGAATAACAATTCTGAGTGTAGGTGAGCACATACTTCAAACTAACCGTGCATTGGGAACACAAAATGTAAAATTGGTAAAAGAGTGATATCCAACAAGTTGTAAAATAGCTATGAAAGTATTTTTAATGCTAAAACTGATAGACCGATTTATTATTAAACTAAGGTAAGAAATCCTAGTTTAGTATTCTGGTCCTATTCAGAATAAGGACAAGAACCCTTATCTGCTTTGAGTAATAAATTATTATTAATGCTTATCCTCTTTGATAAAATCTAGGTAACGTCTGTTCACAAATTAGCCGTAAAAAGTTTGTATTTCTGAATTGAGTATTTTAAAATTATATATACTTACGTGTAAGACGTTTTGTTATCTATATAAATAAAAACGAAATACCACTCACTGACTCACTCATCAAAATTTCTCAAAAACTACCGAACGGATTGAAATGAAATTGGGTATGTAGCTTCCTCTAGGGCCATAGGTGCTCACTAAGAAAGGGTTTGAAAAAATTCTAAATTTTAGGAGGGTTTGGTGGGATCAAAGTTATTAAATCACAATTTATTCAAAACTACCGATCGGATTGGAATGAAATTTGGTATGTAGCTTCCTCTAGGGCCATAGGCGCTCGCTAAGAAAGGGTTTAAAAAATTCGAAATTTTAGGAGGGGTTTGGGGGGATCAAAGTTACTAAAATCATAATTTCAGATCTTTTATTATTATGACAATAGTGCTTTTATTATTTAAGATCTATATATATAAAAGCCAAATACCACTCACTGACTGAACACTTAAAAAGGATACAATTACGTTAAAAAGACTGAAAATACCAACCACCACGGGCAACGCCGTACGGGTCAGCTAGTCGTTTATAAAAGTAGGTGTTTGCAGTAAATTGACTTGATATTGAACCACTCGAATTTAACTTTGTACACATCTTAATTTATTATTGTTGTTTTTTGTAGTTTTAGGATGTTATTGTTAATAGTCCATTTTTGTAATATTTTACCTTCGTTTGTTGCACGCTGTCCTTTATTAAAAGTAGTTCGAAGACTTTTTTCTTAATTTTTTTTTTGCCCAGGGATGCATTTAAGCAATATCTAAACGGAAGGGATGGGCCCGCCTTGCCAAATATGCCCAGCAAGCATGGCAATATAGGAAGCGATTAATACAAGAATTTAATTACTAATTATATATCCGGGGAAATTTATTAATTAAGTTGTTTATGTACATATAATGTACAGGGTGAGTCAAAAGTATGGATACACCTTGTTTAAATTTTAAATGGATAAAGATAGAACAATGAATCTCAGGGCACCTTTCTAGGAAATAAAACTGAACTTTTTAGTCATTTTTACAATTTTGCCCATTTCCCCAAAATGGGAACCTCAAAACCGATAAGATAAGGAAGACCTACCCTACAGCAGGTAATAACTGTAAAACAGGTTTGAGTTTGTAAGAAAAGTGGTTGTCCATTTGAGTTATTTACCACCTGAATGTGGATGTTCATGTTTTTCTTAATTTCAATGAGCCGCCATTTTGTACTGTGTTGAGATAGAAAACACTAGTTTACACTGTTCTTCTTTAATGAAAATCTTTAAAATGGGAGTCACTTAATGAGTCTTTACATTTAAACAATTTGAGCTGCCATCCCAAAAACCCTATTTTGGGGAAATGGGCTAAGTTGTAATAGTGACTAAAATAGATCAAATAAAACTTGAACACACAATCTCGCAATAAATACGTTTACTAACCTCAAAATCGTTTCAACGACAATGTCACCATCCTCAGTGATGCACGGGCTACAGTAACCAAACTATAACTAACAGTGTGTTAACGCACAGTATAAATACCTAACTAGAAGGGCCGCAACCTACAGGGGGCGTGTCATAAACCTATGCTAAGGCGTTAACCACCGCCTATCATTATTCAAATAGCTTAACAATATAACTTAAACAATAATACTAAACTAATATTAATATTTAACAAAACAAACCATTATTACATTAATAAAGAATTCTGTAAAGGACCTAATTCATTGTTCACAATTATGTTACGGTATTTGTTAATATAAAAAGTTTCCCAAGCGTCCAATGTGTTGGGTTTAGTTGCATTTTTCCACAGTTTAGAATTTTCTATTTTAAAATGATGATTTTCATCTAAACCTAAACAATGCTTAGCCATAGCAGATTTATCAGGCCTATTATATTTTAAATGAGAAAAGTGTTCTTTACCTCGTATCTTCATGCTTCTTATGGTTTGGCCTATAGAATTTTTAGGACACATTTCGCAGTTAATACAATAAATTCCGGATTTGTCGTGTTCTTGAATTTTGTCTTCAGGATTACCCAGCATCTTACCCAGATTATTATCAGCCGACAAAGCTACATTCAAATTTGCATATTTCGCTAACGATTTTATAGCATTACATAATGGTGGGGCAAACTTTGTTTTAAACCATCATTGTTGGGGTTTGTTGCTCACAAGAGTGCACCTTGATTTTCTTGAAAATCATTTTTCTTACTATGTTGTCAATTAATTCTTAAATTTCAGAATATATTTCAGTTCTTTCTCAAAGTCATCCTCAAATAACGGCAAGTTAACCAATCTGTGATCCATAGAATTAAAAGCGGCTCTTTTATGCTTGGAGAATGGTGTGTGTCTTCCGTTATATATCTATCTGTATGCGTGGGCTTTCTATACCAGGTGTCTTAAAAGTCCCACCCCCCCTCTTTAACTTTTGTGTTTGTTAAAACAAACAAATATCCTTTGGCGAACAATACTAACTTAGCCCAAAGTATACTTTGTAGCAATCGGAAATTTTTAGTGTCCCCTAAAAATGGGGGATTTTGGGGGGAACTCAACATTTTTAAATGGGAAGTATGGTCATGTAATACCTCATTTTAAAGGTCTATTTAAGACTAGGAAAATGGCATAAATAAAATAAAAATCGGACCAACCAAAACAAAATGGCGGCCCTAAACGTTTTGAAATAAATCGACATAAAGTAGCTAACATATCGAAAAGGAAGAGTTTTTAGAAAAAATTTCAAGAGACAAAAAAATGTTTATTTCAAAGTGCTTGACCTAAAATATTGCTTCCAAATCGATTTCGTAAATTTTAAGTCGACTCCTACATCTTATCAAATTTTGTACAAAATAAAATTTACGAAATCGATTTGAAATCAAGTTTTTAGGTCAAGGACTTTGAAATAAACATTTTTTGTCTCCTGAAATGTTTTCTAAAAACTCTTTCTTTTCGAGATATTAGCAACTTTATGTCGATTTATTTTAACACGTTTAGGGCCGCCATTTTGTTTTTTGTGGTCCGATTTTTATTTTCTTTATGTCATTTTCCTAGTCTTAAATAGACCTTTAAAATGAGGTATCACATAACCATACTTCCTATATAAAAATGTTGAGTTGCCCCAAAATCCCCTATTTTTAGGAGACACTCAAAATTTCCAATTGCTTCAAAAGATACTTTGGGTTAAGTTAGTATCGTTCCCCAAAGGATGTTTGTTTGTTTTCACAAACACAAAAGTTAAAGTGAGGGGGTGGGACTTTTAAGACACCTGGTATACACTAAATGACAAAAAATTGTTTTATTTCCTAGAAAGAGGACCGGTTTCATTTTTCAGTTTGTTCTTTGAGATTTTTCGTACAAGAATTGAACGTTTTGGAGTTTAATATAAACAATAAAAATGTAGAAGATTATTCTGCACTTTTTTTATTCTGCAAGCGAAGCGATGCCGTACATAGTTCGAAGCCGCAAGGTCGAGGAGCAAACTTCCGAAGCGAGTCTTGCCGCTGCGACCGAAAAGAAGTTGTAAAGAAAACCTTAAAATGGTTCACATAGTTGTTGAAATCAGCTGTTACATGTTAACGAATAAATCAAACAATACAACCATGCGCTTTATTATTCAGTTACTCACGTACGTACGTAAGGAGTAAGAGTAGATAAACACAAGACACATAGTGTACAACACATACAGAGTACGGAGCGCATTAAAACTGATTTTCTCCTGAAATCGCGAGCCAATTTCACGCCAAACAAAATCCAACAGAAAACAAACAACAACATTTTACCATCTCAGTGAATGTTATTTATAATCCCTCTTATCTTTAAAACAATGATATTATAAAACTTTGTTTTCTACATTGGTCACATATTTCGACTTCGGTATGCATAACTCTGTTAACCCCCCCTGTAATCACAGGGTTGTGATTGAATTCAGTTTTCATTACGAAAAGCCATCCCGCGTTCGGATCGGTATTGTAAAAACATTCTCCGTTATTTCGCTTTGATCATTGAAACTGGCGTTCTAAAATATTTGAAATCAATTTAATTTCTATATTGCATTAGTCAGTTCCAATAACAGCTGATTTCATACTTTGAAACAATTTATACTTACAAAACTGTCGAGTTAGGATGTTGGTTTTTATAAGCCAAAGTCATGTTGTTTCTTTTGAACCTTTGTTTAGATTACTTACTAGGGGAGACCTCTGCGTGCTCCACACGCCAACCCCCAATGGAACCTTCTAAAAACAAATGTTATGTTTTATTTATAATAAAGGTGTAGGATTAATAATAACCTCAAAACTAAGATGGTAAATAACGTTAAATGTTCAAATTAAATTATTTATTTTATTTTATAACAGCAGTTATAATAATGGTTAAAAGAACCAGCAAGGTTCAGGTCTACACTTTAAACCCCGAACCTAAAAGCTGGAAATACAAAAATAATTGCTTCAAATTTAATGGAATATTGGAGCAAACAGCTATACTATCTGTTATTTTATTCAATTGGTTGCTATGGTAATAAATGGAAATACATATGTTTTTTTTATCATTCTAGGCCTAATCTTAGAATTTTTTCCGACTAAATTTATAAATGTTGAAACTAAAAAAGGTTTTTATCGAAATGAATTATAGCCTATGTTACTCAGGGATAGTGTAGCTTTTTATTACTAAAACTATTTTTTTCAATCTGTTCAGTAGTGCCAGAGATTACCCCCTACATACAAACAAACAAAAAAACTAACTTTACCTATTTATAATATTAGTATAGATGAAGTAAGACAACCTTAGATTTGAAAGGAGCGTGTAGCTCCTCTCTTAAGGTCACTTTTTGGATTGGCAACAAACTGACAATGTCAGCTGCTAATGGAAATATTAGAGCAAACAGCTGTTTCATCTGTTATTTTAATCAATTGGTTGCTATGGTAATGAATGTAAATACATTCAAGAAATATGTGTTGGTTCATCAGTCTAGGCCTAACCTAAGAATTTTTTCCGACTAAATTAACAAATATTTAAATAATAGATGTTTTTATCAAATTGAATTGTAACCTATATTACTCAGGGATAGTGTAGCTTTTTATTAGTAAAACTATTTTTCAATCGGTTCAGTAGTTGCAGAGATTACCCCCTACATAGAAACAAACAAACAAATTTTACCTCTTTATAATATTAGTATAGAATATTATTGTTTCGGTTGTTTCTATTTTTAAATATAACAAATACAAAAATATATGCTTCAATATCGTTTTAATTTTTCCTACATCTACCTTAGTGAAGAGGTCACGGACGTTTCTAAAACAGACAAAGGTACGGGAGCCGGAATGTACATGCATAAAGGACCGTACACCCAGGTAAGATACTCTATGTCGCTGGGACTATACTCTACGGTCTTCCAAACGGAGGTATACGCAATACTTGCATTCGTAAAACGAATACTGGAATCAGGAAGCATGAGCACAGATGTTGCGATATGTTCTGATAGTCAGGCGGCTATAAAGGCCATTATAGCTACAAAAACAACATCAAAACTGGTCTGGGAATGCCAATTACTGCTGGATAAGTTGTCAAGCAGTAGGCAAGTAAGACTTGTTTGGGTCCCTGGACATGAAGGAGTGGAAGGGAATGAAATAGCAGATAAACTGGCTAAGAGAGGAGCAGAAACTCCTCCGATGGGCCCAGAACCAATGATAGGAATATCAAGAGGCTATGGGAAAGAGAGTGTAAGAAAAAATGTTCAATCAGGACACTTGCGTAGATGGAGAGAAACGGTAAGAGGTCAGAGACAGGCACACGACTTCATTGAAAGCCTGGATGGACGCCTAAGCAGAACACTGCTGGGTCTTGGCAGGCCGGAAGTGAGGTTGTTGGTCGGTCTACTGACGGGACACAACTCTCTGAGGAGGCACCTCCACCTAATGGGGTTGGAGAACAACCCATTATGTCGAAGGTGTGGAGAGAAGGAGGAAACTTCTTTCCACGTTCTATGTGAATGTGATGCCCTCGCATCAATGAGGCAGAAATATCTGGGACAAGGATACCCTGACACCAGTCATATACGAGAGGAAGGCCCCCACGGACTTCTTCGTTTCGCAAAAAGGGCGGGTTTGATGTGAACTGCTGCCTGGACATGGGGCACAGAGGACCTCATGGTTTAGGTGCAGTGGGTCCCGGTGGTGGATCACATAAACCCCCTAAATAATAATAATAAATAGTGAAGAGGTCGATTCATAATTTGTTTTGTTAATAACTGAAATAACACTTCCACCGAGATAGAAAATAATAATTGTTTGCAAAAAAATAGTGAGTATTTTTCCACTTATATAGAAAATTTCCCTCTTTTGACATTATTTTTCCCACGTGCTTGTAGGCCTGGTGGCCGGCAACTCTGAGATGTTCACTGAGAATGTTTCATTGGCTTTGTATTGTAAAAGTTACTGGTGTAAAGCGCTTTTCCAAACAACTCCAAGAAGTGTCGCCCACAAATCGATTCCGAAGACGATCGTTTCCAACTTTCTTTTGTATCGCAAGCACAGCTTTGTTGTCGTCGCTAAGGGTTTGTTATTTTATTGCAATACGTTTCCGCAACCAATACACAGGGTTGTTATTGAAATCACAGAGTCGCTTTATACAATGCAATGGTGGATATTGTAAACAAGTATGTGTGTCTTTACATTCTACCTACGTAAGGTGTTTAGTATTCTTTACTAATATGTATGTTATTTTAATAATTATTCTACTTGCTAAGTAATTATAATTTGTAAATGTTTTTCTTGTTTTCACATTTAGAAAATGTGATTTTTTACATTTTGTTTTGTAATGTTTCTAAAAAACCAGAAAAAAAAACTCAAAAAACTATTAAAAACACTTGATTTGTTTTAAATTTAAAAAAAACTCCAACTGCAATTTTACTGTAATCGTGTCCAAAAAGCAAAAATAAAATCAGTCTTCTTTTGTGGAATGTTATTGTTGACTTTTAACCTTGTTTCCATAAATGACATAAAATTAATTGTTTCAAGGGAAAGTTATTTGCCCCACCATCTTGCTTATATTTTATAGTTTATTTTAAATGTATCTTGCCATTTTCTAGAGTCATGACAAACTTTAGAGTGATGGTTTTACCACTGAAGAATCTAAATCCACAAAATTAAAAATTAAAATCTTAAACTAAAAAAGAACTAAAAAAATTGGGTCTGCGTCGGACCAGACGGTGGAAGTTATACTTCTTTAGCCATTCGTATATTCGTATACTTTCCTATAATTTTTGAAAAAAAAAATTCCCAGCCAGGGATCGAACCAAGGATTCTAGCGTGGGAGTCGAGTGCGTAACCACTCAACCACCGAGACTCTTGAGGTATCTCTTGTAGAGAAAAGGTATAAAAAGGCACTTTCCGGAGTTTACTCCTAACGCGTGACGCGGTTTCTCGACCGAGACCCCCATCCCGATTACAACGGACGCAAAGAAGTATAACTTCAAAAACAAACAAACAAAACTCAAAACTAAATAAAAATTCTAAAAGCTAAAATAATTGAAAAACTAAAAAACAAAAAAATGTAATTGTGTGCTTAAGACCACACGGGAGAAGTGTAAACTTTTTAACGCAACCTACAAATTGAGGAAGCACTATGTCCATTTCAGAGGTATTAATAATTAAACTATACATTGCGTTAACATTAACAGATAAAGCCTATGACGTAGGATAATCTGTTACACTTAAATATACTAAATTTGCAATGCGATCATGGCCTAACCGGCTAAGGAGGTAGTATTTGGCGATGGACTCTGCTGGGTCGATTCTAGAAAAGGCCAAAACTTTTTCAAACATAAGCGTTTCACATAAGGTGCGTTTCACTTTAGGAGAGTTTCACAAAATTCATGGTGTAACGCGTGACGGTAAAATCCGATTCACCCCCTGCAACAAGAAAACTATATACTCTGCTATACACACATGTATACAAATATTTCGGACGTGGTGTAAACATAGAACTTCACACTTTAAAAACTAGAAAAAATAAAGTAATAAAAAATTTTAAAAACTCGAAACACCCGAACGTTAGGGAGAACCATATAAAACCTAATTACAAAATCCCTCTCCTTACCAAATCCATTTCAAAAATTTGTAATTTACATACTTTGTTTGTGGTACATCAAATTAAAGCCATTTAAATAACAATGAAATTCTGTGATAAAAAGCTTAAAGAAACTAGAAAAACTAAAAAATACTTCCAACAACAAATTGCAATGTTATTGCAACTGAGCGCAAAAAAATAAACTTAAAACTTACTTTCTGATGGAGAAATGTTGTTGAAAAATAACAGAATTATAAGAACAATAAGCATAAGTTGAAATCTGTCCACCAGCAGTAGTTCCTGTACATTAGGCCATTTACATACTTTTGTAGGAGCCTTTTTTTTATTCGGATGCCCCTAATAACTTCTTGAATTTAGGACATGCATTTTTAAACACCCTGTAGAGAAGAAACAATTTCGTACAACGAACTTGTAAAATTAAGTATTTGTTTACAAAGATCAACAGACAAAAGTAATAAAAAAATACGTTTTAAATTTACCAGACGGTGTGAACCATGAATCACGTCCAGACAAAGTAAATAACAAGTAAAGTGGAAAACACAATAAAACCCAGCCATCAGACTTTAATAGTTTATAACTTGTGATGTGGAAAGATTTGTTGGGTTTGCTGTGTATACAGAGTGTTACAGGCAACACAGGCAAACAAGTAACTTTAAACACGCTTGCAATTGATACCCTACTGTTTCGCACCTAACGCATCTAGGTCTAGTGTTACATGACGTCACATGCGCAATGCATTGTATATTGAAAATACTCAAAATACGGCGGATGGCGTGCGAAGGACGCAATGCACTTTGTATTGAAAATACTCAAATTACGGGGGGTTGGCATGCATTGTATATTGAAAATATTCCCAACATGGGGGTTGGCGTGCGAAGCACGCAATGTACTCTGTATTGAAAATACTTACAATAGGTTGTTGGCGTGCCAAGGACGCAATGCATTGTGTATTGAAAATACCTCTAATACGGGGGTTGGCGTCCGAAGCACGCAATGCAGTGTATACTGAAAATATTCCCAATACGGTGGTTGGCGTGCGAATCAAGCCGTGCACTGTGCGTCGGCCGCAACTCATAGTGTTCGTTTTGAGGACTACGAACGTACGGGTACGTTTTGTATTATTCTGTTCAAAGTATTAATACTAGTAACCCTATCTGTGATTTTTTTAAAGAAACTGTATTTATCGCTAAATTAAACGTTGTAAATAAATACTAGTAACGCTATCTGTTATTTTTTTAAAGAAGCTGAATGGTTAAACAATAACGAAATGCAACAGGCTGTTGTTTACAAAAATTCACTATTTCTTTGCAAGCAGTTTAGTTCAGTGTGCGTCTATAATGTGTACATATTTATTTTTGCAGATAGTATTTAAAATAAAGTAATAATTGTACTGTGCATTATTAAATTTTGCATGCAAGTACAATTAATTATTTTTTTCCGCAATTCTGTAATAAAAACTCAACTTTGCCCTTCCCCTTTAAACACGGCAGAAAATGTTTCATGGGTATTTTTTTATGTGTATATATACTTTTTTTTGTGTATAAAACATTTGATAATATAAATTAATAAAAAAATCTGCATACAAGATAAATAAAAGGGAATAATAGTTATAACATACAGAATATAAATGAAGAAAAACTAAGAAAATTTGACAAAGAGCTCAGGCTATAGGCCTAGTTACGGATTTTTAAAACCCGGTACTTAAAAGGTTTTAACGGTGTGTTCAAAGTAGTAATTAAAAAAAAAATTGTGTCTGCGTTGGAAAAGCCGGTGGAAGTTATACTTCTTTGGACATCCAATGGTATAGACAGGTAGACCTACTGTTGAATGAAAAAAGGATGCGGCGTTAATAGCGAGAATTAATTGCGTAGTCAGCAGACAGCGTGTTCTCTCTAGATGATCTTGCGTAAGAATAACCGCGTGGTTCCTGTTTTTGGCTAATGCTCAAATTCTACCAGTCGTGGTTTGTCGTTGTAGGCCTTCGACCAATCCTATAATATTTGTTCTTCCATTGTTTGGTGCATAGGTACAGAACACCTACTATTGATTTAATATATTTTGGGAAAACTAGTCTTAACTTAGAGTAGCCCTACTATTTATTCTTTTATAAAAACACTAACCAACACTGAAGGCATATTTTAAAATTAATATCCAATTTTTTCCTTCTTTGTTACATACGCTTATGAATACTATCGTTGCATCTGTTTGGTTGGTCACAGTTGGTCTGGGGACCATGATCAGTGCTCACTTACTACACCCAACAAAAACAATATTGCATTGCCATCGGTCCTTGATAAGTGTGCAAAGTTTCAAATCAATCCGACGCTTTGACGTATAGATTGCGAAACCTTTGTATATGCAAAAAATATGGACGCTATCGAAGAATTCTAAATTTATAAAACTTTCATATTAAATAAATATGTCTTAATTGACCAAATCAATTTCTCTCTAATACATTATTGATACAGCTATCAAAATCCAAGATAAGCCTTAGATACACTTCGCCGTCAGGCTTTAGACATGACACGGCGCTTGTCTTTGGGCATTAATAGGCGTGCACCTTACGTGTCGTGTAATGTTACGTGTTTGTATTCAAGCGATTTTTAATAATGTATTAACGACCTCAAAAGAGTAACGAGATTCTGATAATGGAGCAAAACTCCGAAACGCGTTAGTGTTCAGAAACGAAAATTAACTCACAAATAGTGAATATAAGGTATTGTTATATTTCACCAGCTTAAGACAGAAAATGTATTGAAATCAGAACAGTATAGTTTTAGAAATACCCGTTGAAAACCCTTAAATACCGATAAAAAAATAAAATAAAGTTCGATACTGAAAACAATGTTTTGACTTAAGTAGGCCTACAAACAATTCATGACTACTGATTTTTAACAACATATAAAATAAATATTGTTTTGTAATTTATATTTTAAAGACAAAATTCTAATAATTTATTTTAAGGCTAGGCCTAGATGAAAGTGAAAAATTTTGAAAATAAATGTTAACATAATCTTGAAAATATTACGTATTGTATAAAATAACCATTCACGTTATATTAGATTAGCTTAGCATACCACTATACTTTAAGTAGTTTTTCTTTAAAAAATATCTTTTTGAATATACAGGGTTTGTTTAAAGACTTGAAACATTTAAGATTAACACGTTAATTTTGATTGATTGTATGGTTGGAGTTGAATTTTATTTAGCAATCAAAAATTAAATAACTTTTTAATTAAATTATAAATTAAATAACTCTAATAACGTATTTTAATGCTAGGCCTAAACCAAAGTGAAACATTTTGAAAAGAAATGTTAACAATAGTCTTGAAAATATTACGTAAAAAATAATCATACACATAACAAAATATAAGCTAAGTTACGTCGTCGTTTCAGTTTATGATCTTGCGAGCTAAGCGAGTTCTGAAAATACCTAGTTCTAAAAATACCTAGTTCTAAAAATACCTAGTTCTAAAAATACCTAGTTCTACAAATACCTAGTTCTACAAATACCTAGTTCTAAAATACCTAGTTCTACAAATACCTAGTTCTAAAAATACCTAGTTCTACAAATACCTAGTTCTACAAATACCTAGTTCTACAAATACCTAGTTC
>JAGFPH010006835.1:52597-73149 GCA_018207615.1 Philaenus spumarius
TTTTTGAAAAAATGGAAAAAGTTGAGTGGGGTATCTTTTTTGACATTCTTTTGGACGCTGAATCGAATGAGACCATTTTCAAGTCGATAGGACCAGCCATTTCGGAGATACAAACAAAATAACTTGCGTTTTTGTAATAACTTTTTTCAACGAATTTTTAAGGGTATATAGCGTACATAGCGTGTTAAGGGGGTCTGAGTAGAGTATGTTAGCAAAGTTTAATCAAAATCGTTAGAGGGGTTTTGGAGTAAATACCAAAAATGTGCTAAAAACTGGTCCCACGGTAAGACACCACCTCCGATTTGCTTCAAATTTACATGGGTTTAATTGTTTACGTGTTTGAAGATATCCTGTAAATTTCAGTTCGATCCGTCTCGGTTTTTGCCCTGTGCACTCCGGACACACACACACACACACACACACCCCGACACACAGACAGACCAATTGCCAAAAATGCATTTTTTGGACTCAGGGGGCCTTGAAACGTAAAGATATTATGAAAACTCGACATCGAATTTTTGGGTCGATCGCAATACTTACCTTACCTAGTATAGGGTAAGGAAAGTAACAATTGGATGAAGGATAATAGTTAAGTTATGTGTAATATAATTAGTTTGTTCAACACGGCATACTATACAACACAGTAAACACAGCAATATTGTATGTACATTTGCTGTTATTATCTTCAACTTAACTATTATCCTTCATCCGATTGTATTCACAGTTACACCATTGGAATCAAAAGGGCTACAAAAAAGATGTCTTGACATTTTTCGTTAAAATGTACGGTTTTCGAGTAATTTAATTTCGAAATTTTCAAACAGTCGCCATTTTTAAACGCATGATTGGATTTAATTGGTTATTTTTCTTTGGATACATCATTTCTAGGTTAAACTTCATGCCAAGTTTTAACTGAATCAGCGAAACATTTCTCTAGATATGAATTATTTTGTAAAAAAATTTAAATTTCACATATCAGGAAAACGAAGCGTTTTTGGGCCTATGTTTATTTGAATCTTTTTCCTTATTTTTAGTTATAGAATGAGATTCCGAGACATTGCCGCATAGTTCTGGATCACCCTGTATAAACGCACTTCCTACAAAAGTTTGATGACTACTTTTTAGACTATTATGGAAAAGTCAAGTACTTGGGATTAGTTATAGACAGTAGACTGATATAGAGGGACTAAGTGGATACTGTACATGTAATAGGGTTTCTGCTGGGATGCACTTTTAAAATATGCAGGAAGCTTCCTTTCTAAATTAGAGTGCTTCTGGGCAAATCCTTGATATTTCTCTACTTTACTTATTGTGACACTGCAGCCAATGACGTGTCAGTATTGCTGGCTAAAACATTGCAGACGGTACAGAATTATCGCACACGCTTTGTCTTTGGTTTGAAACGCGATGTCCATATTACTACTTACTATAAAACGCAAAGCACTGTGTATTGAAAATAATCAAAACACGGGGGTTGGCGTGCGAAGCACGCAATGCACTGTGTATTGAAAATAAACAAATTACGGGGTGGGCGTGCGAAACACGCATTACACTGTGTATTGGAAATAGCCCCATACGGGGGTTGACGTGCGAAGCACGCAATGCATTTTGTTCTGAAAATACTCCCAATATGCACTGTGCGTCGGAAGGTTTTCATAGTGTTCAGTGTCAAGCTCACATGTGCGTCATTGAACGTTTTAAATTCAAATTCCCGGTCCTGACCTGACCCCCCCCCACCCCGAAAAGTATTCCTGGCTACGGCCTTGTATTAATTTTGATGTACAAAACGAAGCTGACAACTGTTCCTCCTGTACAAGATGCGAGGCGTAAAGAATGAAGGGTTGAACTGTTCCACCCGATGGAGGGTTTTAAAATTTACAAGGACAGCTTTGGGTATAGTGAGATACAAGGCCGATCCAGGAAAACCTTTCGGGGGAGGGTCAGGTCAGGACCGGGGATTTCAATTTAAACCCTTTAACACGTTCACTGCTATGGACGCACATGTGAGCTTGACACTTAACATTATGAGAAGTGGCTGACGCACAGTGCATTGCACGCCAACCCCCATATTGGGAGTTTTTCAGTACACAATGCATTCAGCCCCCGTAATGGACGTATTTCCAATACAACATTGCGTGCTTCGCACGCCAACCCCCGTATTGATAGTATTTTCAATACACAATACATTGCGTGCTTCGCACGCCAACCCTCGTATTGGAAGTATTTTCAATACATAGTGTTTAGCGTGCTTCGCACGCCAACCCCCGTATTGGGAGTAGATATGTTCAGTACACAGTGCATTGCGTGTATTTTTGTTGAATCTTCATAGTTTTTTATTTAATAGATCAGATTAAGCTTACAAGGAATTAAGGTTGTAACCTACTGCATCCATGTGTAGTTTAATCAAGCAATTGCAAATATCAGTATGCACGCAATGCACAATGCTGTAAAATATGTTACTTTTGTTTTACTACTAAATTTTGGGATTTCTGGGGGTGGTTTGACCCCTAACCCCCTCCCCCTGGCTACGGCCTTGGTGGGATATACGTCCTAGAGGTATTTACTCTTATAAAATTGATCTGCTTAATATAGCCTCGGTTCTAAGAATCGAAAATAAACCGAAAACTCGTTTATCCAGATTCTCCTAACATGTTATCAATTCAGAAAACTGCGAAGAAATATTTACCTTACCCCAGACAGTTCAGTAAATAGACTAAACTCTGCCGGTAGAGCCAAACAAATAGTGGCACGTAACGATGTATCGTTACACCGCTCTAGTTCTATTTTTAAATCGATACTTGCACTTATACACCGAAGTTTATTTTATCTCGACAGTTTCCAGTCGATAGAGTTGATTGTTGAAAGTCTTGCAGGAATTGTTCGAGCAGTTATTTCAGGAAATAGAACAGACTTGGTGGATTTATAAAACGTGTAAATCGCAAAGTGTAAAAGTACATTTTTAGCGAATTTACAAAGGAAAAATGGGCTATTGCATTGGCCCTTATGTTAAGACCCAAGGTCGGGAGTAGCAAATGAGCACCGATCATGGTCTCCAGATCACGTTTCGGGGTGTCATTAAAAATCATATATGTGTTCGCACTCTAGCGGCAGCATTTTAAATCCGATTTGGTTCAAATTTGGTACACATGTTGGTTGTCTACGTCGCTCGGAAGCAAAAAAAATCCAACAATCGGAAGCACGTTTTTTGACCGGAAGTAACTATTTTTTTAGATTTTTCCTACGAGAATGAATTTGTTTTTGAGTTTTTTCTACAAATATATGTAGGATGTTGTTCTGCACATTTTATTTTTTTACGCGACCTTATAGCTCGCTTGGTTCTCCCAAAATCAATCGATCAAAACGTAAAATACCATTGAAGTACCCGGTTCAAAGCCATGTGGTGCATTCTACAGTGGGGTTGGCGTGCGAAGCACGCAATGCTTTTTGTGTTGAAGATACTTCCCATACAGGGGTTGGCGTGCGAAGCACGCAATGTTTTGTGAGTTGAAGATACTACCAATATGCGGCATGGCGTGCGAAGCAGGCAATGCTTTGTGTATTGAAGATACTCCTAATATTAGGAATGGCGTGCGAAGCACGCAATGCTTTGTGTATTAAAGATACTACCAATATGCGGGTTGGCGAACCATTTTGCAGCTATTCAGCACCGTCGTGAATAGACCTATTTCCAAAATTGTTGGCTGAAACCCTAAAACATAGGCCTATAAATTTAATTACAAATTATTTAAATTGCCCTAAAACTTTTTATTTGTTTACCTGTATTGATTATTATTACTAATCATACGCGTGCGTGCTTCGCACGCTACCTTCACGCTAGTAATTTACAATTATTATTTTTATAAAAAGTGCCGGATTAGTCATAAACTAAGCTAATATTTCTAAGAATAAAAACACAGAACACAATTCTGACAAGAATTTATTTGATCTGTACATTTAGTATTTATATTCGCAGTAAAAATTTCTGTGAAACCGGTCGAGGAGTTTTTGTGCCTGTAAGGGACAAACGAAGAAACATTGATTTGTGTACACACAGACAAGATTATAAAGAACGAACATAACCTTAAATTAAAACAATTTTTAAAGTTTGAAATCAGATGTTAGTGATAATGCCACTGAGAAGTAGCCTACAGTACTTGGAAATTTAGAGAAATTAGAGTAATAAAAGGAGAGATAGGTGGGCTAGAGATGCGTGAAAGGACCCTCTAACGAAATTATGGGAGTTATGTAGCAGGCGTCAAAAGTAATTTTAATACACAGTGCATTGCGTTGTTGGTTTTAAGTCCCTAGGCTGGGGCGTTTGCGTGCTAACAACGCGCAAAGTCGACGATTTTCACAAAATTTTCCGTGAAAGGACCCTCTGACGAAATTACGGAAGTTTTGTAGCAATCATCAAAACTCCCGGTTACCCGTTGGTTTTACATCGCTAGGCTGGGACGTTTGGTCTTTTCAAAAACCTTTCTATTGTCACTACATGCTTTGGTAAAATCTAATTTCTTGTTTTCTCCTAACTCTTCAACATTTAAAAAACAAATTTCTACAGCTGCTGTTTTATGCATATACTATGAATTTATTGTGTGAATTTTTAATAACTTTGACCCCCCAAAGCCCCCTAAAATTTCGAATTTTTTTAAAACCTTTCTTAGTGAACACCTAGGTCCCTAGAGGAAGCTACATACCAAATTTCATTCCAATCCGTTTTGTAGTTTTGGAAAAATCGTGATTTAGTAACTTTGACCCCCCCCCCCAAATTACCATAAAATTTCGAATTTTTTTAAAACCTTTCCTAGCGAGCACCTAAGGCCCCAGAGAAAGCTAGATACCGAATTTAATTTCAATCCGTTCGGTAGTTTTTGAGAAATCGTGATGAGTCAGTGAGTGGTATTTGGCTTTTATATAGATGAACACAAAACCTAACCTAGACATGGAAAACGTAACCTCAATGTAGTTTAGATAATTGATTTATTGCTCTTCCCACATTAAAGCTAATGAACGTAAATTAGATGTTATATATGTTGAAATCAGTGTTTCTTATTGACAGCTGTTCCTTTGTACAGTCAATAAAGTAACACTAAATTTAGAATTATGGTTAATATGTTTTCAACCAAATTGTATCTTCTAGGCATTATGGGTTTCAAGATCTAGAGATCATTACAAAGAATATAGTTCATAGTATTTGCATGTTATTTTAGTGGAGATATATTAATATGCAAAATTATTATTAAATACTATTGTAGTTTTTTTATTTTTAAATATAATAAATGCAAAAATATATGTTCCTATGCCATTACAATTTTCCCTACATCTACCTTATTGATAGGGTCAAGTCATCTTTCGTTTATCTAATGACAGAAATAATACTTTCACCAATGTAATAAAATAATAATTATTTGCAATAAAAATATGGTTAGTATTTCCCCCTACATACAGGAAATTTCCCTCTTTTGTCATTATTTGTCCGATATATTTGCAAACCTGGTGACCGACAACCCGAGATGATCACTGAGAATGCTTCATTGCCTTTTTATTGTAAAGGTTGGCGGTGAAAGCGTTTTTCCGAACACAAAATCTCCGCAAACAACTCCGAGGAGCGTCGCCCACAAATCGATTTAACCGAAGACGATCGTTTCCAACTTTCTTTTGTATTGTAAGCACAGCTTTGTTGTCGTCGCTAAGGGTTTGTTATTTTATTGCAATACGTTTCCGCAACCAATACACAGGGTTGTTATTGAAAACACATAGTCGGTTTGTATAATACAATGGTGGATATTGCAAACAAGGATGTAACTTTACATTCTACAACGCAAGGAGTGTAGAATGTTTACAGTTGCTATTTTGTTTTACATTCTACAAAGACAAACTCGTTACCCCCCTCCCCTTTACACATGTGATAATTTAATTTCACAATCTGCTTTCGTAAACTATAAAGTTTTTATAGTATATTGAGTTTGATGTAGATTGAAGTTGAATTTGAAAATAAAAAGGCAAAACTGAGTGCTATCACAACCAATATCAGGAACAAAATGAGGGAGGTATTGCTATCCTATCAGTACATGGAAAGTAATGCTTATCAGTTACTCATACAATAGAGAAAGTCAGGAGCAAAGGTCAAGGGTTGTATTCCCGGTTTTATTTACATTTTCCCCCGAAAGTTTTTCAAGTAGACATAGAAACTCAGATAAATTAGTGGTGCCTTACTACATTTATTTGCAGCTTCTATTTTTTAATCGAATTGTATTACATGGAACCTACAACTTACTTATTCCTAATAACAAATTAATAACCTGCTCTGATGTTATGATAAAATTATAATTTTCCAGAACTTGTATTGTCCATTCTTTGACACTAAGCTCTAGTTTGCGCCATTCTTTTTCTGTTTTAATAAGCTTTTCAACGTTGTATTACATGATTCACCTTTACGTTGACCCACCTTTACATTTGAAATTGTTGACGCCCATGCCCCCCTCTAGGCCCCCTATGTCAAAAATGGTGTCCTGTTATTCATCACAAGATGTATGCAAAGTTTTGTTAACTTATTTTCAGTAACAAAAATAATAAAGGGAATTAAAGGGACTTTATGAACACCCTGTGTATATATCATAGACTAGAGGGCTACGCCATTTCTCGCTCGTTTCTTTGTTTGTTTGTATGGAGGGGGTAATCTCTGGCACTACAGAAACCGATTGAAAAAATAGTTTTACTAATAAAAATCTACACTTATCCCTGAGTAACACAGGCTATAATTTATTTCGATAAAAACCTTTTTTTATTTCAATATTTGTAAATTTAGTCCACAAAAATCTTAGATTAGGCCTAGACTGATGAACAAATATATGTATTTACATTTATTACCATAGCAACCAATTGAATAAAATAACAGATAAAACAGCTGTTTGTTCCAATATTTCCAATGACAGCTGATTTCAAACTTTGAAGCAATTATTTGTATTTCTAACTTTTAGGTTAGGTTTTTATAAAGTGTAGACCTGAGCCTTGCTGGTTCTTTTAACCTTTATTAAAACTGCTGTTATAAAATATACGAAATAATTTGATTTTAACATTTAACATTATTTAACCATCTTAGGTTTGGGGTTATTATTAATCCTACGCCTTTATTATAAAGAAAACATAACTAGAAGGTTCCAACGAGGTTGGCGTGCGGAGCACGCAGGTGTCTCTCCTAGTAAGAAATAAATGTACAAATTTTCAGTTCATTACCTTTAAGGAAAATATAACAATTAATTTTTATTGTTTTAGTGGCTGTTATCACATTTTCATCCCTTAGTAACACACGGCAAAATACAAATCTAATTTACTTTTTCTATGCATCTTGTAAGAAATAAATGTACAAAATTTCAGCTGTCTAGCTTTAAGGAAAGTATAACAATTAATATTTATTGTTTTAGGGATTGTATCAACCCCTAGTACAAAATAATTATAGGTTTTTTTTTGTTTGTATGTAGGGGGTAATCTCTGGAACTACTGAACCGATTGAAAAAATAGTTTTACTAATAAAAAGCTACACTATCCCTGAGTAACATAGGCTATAATTATTCATTTCGATAAAACATTTTTTATTTCAATATTTGTAAATTTAGTCGGAAAAAATTCTTAGGTTAGGCCTAGACTGATAAATCAACATATGTATTTACATTTATTATCATAGCACCCAATTGATTAAAATAACAGATAACAGCTGTTTGCTTTAATATTTCCATTAACAGTTAATTTCAAACTTTGTATTTATAACTTTTAGGCTAGGCTTTTTTAAAAGTAGACCTGAGCCTTGCTGATTCTTTTAACCTTTATTATAACTGCTGTTATAAAATATTTCAAAAATGTATTTAAACATTTAACATTATCTACCATCTTAGCTTTGGGGCTATTATTAATCCTACACCTTTATTATAAAGAGCACACAACATGATTATGTGTATAGAAGGTTCCAACGGGGTTGGCATGCGGAGCACGCAGGGGTTTCCCCTAGTATTGGTAGAAATAGATACGACCAACAAACAAACGAATTTATTTCTAATCTATTTATTTAAAGAATTATAATAGAGGTCAACAAACAAATTTGGATTTGTAAACATCTTTACCTTAAAATATGCATGAGATTATTAATAGCTTAGGTATTACGCTTCTAGTTTTCTAGGCTGAATTACAGCTACTGACCTGTTTAAATTCAGCAGGTGGACTTTACGGTTTAATAAGGTATTCTAGTTGATGAAAAAAGCTTCAAAGAAGGGAAAAACTACTCGTAAACTGAAAACAGTTGAACACTAATCCAACAAAGAGATCTCTCATTCCACTCACAGTTCGAGTCGACTCACGACGAACGCAAGTCTCCGTTAGCAACGTTGACGCACAACACAAAGTTTACAACCACTTTAAATTTCACAATAAAACTCGGATCCAGTTTGGGCTACGTCCGTCCGAAATTGCAAACTCGTTACAAACTCGACCGTATCTCGGAAGAAACGCTCTCGACCCGACCTAAGCTCGGTTTAACCACAACTGAATTCACATTTGTCTAAATCTAAATTTAACTCTGAAGTTCACATGTGCATGGTTGCCAACTACGTGACATAATATAACCGTGCCACTGCTATTACTTGTCTGTCGTTATAAATTTTTTTTTTTTTTTTTTTTTTTAGAAGTGAAATATTTTTAAATTTTAAGTTTGCCCTTTCGAGATTGTAGTTTTGCACTGTAAATAAATTCTACTAGCTTTCCCGTACGAATATTTCGCTACTTAGGGAGTAATTTCCTGATTTAATTCAATTAGTTACTTTTATTCATTTACGTTGTTTAAAGTCAACAGTATATATCGATTTATAACGGTTTTAACCTTTTTGTCTGTTCTTCAATAGCGGGGAACAAACTTTAAAACTATGTTAGAATCATTAATTTTGATACAGAACTAAGGTAGAAATGGCATTGCCAAAAAAAACTACTTCGAAAAATAATATATAGGCACTAAGGATTGATTGTGATTGCGTTAAAATGGCCACTGTCTAGGACAAAATTTAATATCAAGTAAATTACAACATGTTTAAGGTCAGTGTCATAATTACTCGTCACACCCTTAAATGCCGTCGACAAAGGAAAATGTGGACTCTGGCCAATCATCTAACAAGTTCTCTGCTACGCAAATTTCGTATTTCCTAAGCTAGGAAATGACCTGTTATTTTTTATATTTATAGCCTGAATGAGTAGAAATTACTTTATTTTTGATTTTTGAACTTTTCTACGTAATAATCACTAATATTTTAAATATTCATAACACATAGGCTTAAAATTGGCGTGCGAAGCACGCAATACTCTGTGTATTGAAAATTCTCCCAATATGCGGTTTGGCGTGCGAAGCACGCAATGCACCATGTATTAAAAATACTCAAAATATGGGTCGGGGGTGTGGGAAAAGGGCGTAAGTGGAAAAATAATCATTTTCCCACACCGCTTTCTAATGTGACTTATCCTTCAAACGAACTAGTGGGTGTTTACCTCGCCCTTAACACGTTCACTGCTGCGCAAATTTCGTATTTCCTATGCTAGGAGCTGATCTTTTATTTTTTATATTTATAGTGTAAATGAGTAGAAATTACTTTATTTTTTTTTTAACCTTTCTACGTAATAATCACTAACATTTTGAAGCGAACGCACATGTGCGTCGATAGCACATAGGCTTAAAATTGGCTCTATGTATTTAAAACTCTCCCAATGCGAAGCACGCAATGCACTGTGTATTGAAAATACTTCTAATACGGGAGTTGGCGTGCAATGCACTGTGCGTCGGCCGCTTCTCATAGTGATCAGTGTCAAGCTCACATGTGCGTCCTTAGCAGCGAACGTTTTAAAGCAATTTCTCTGTGCTAAAAGCGCCAAAAATTCAAGGGGAGTAACTAGTTTTTTATAAGTGAAAAACGAGCTTGGATGTATTAGCAAAATTTCTAATGGTAATACTATAAACTTAAGACTTTATACATCGGCCCTTCCGCTACTCTTACGCCGTTTTTCTGAAATAGTACAAACAAATTTAAAATAAACGGTACCAGATAACTTTTATACCTTCCCAAGAGTAGCACAGGAGGTGGTATTTAGAATTGCAAAAGTAGGACATACCATGGAAAATATTACATGCGTGTAACACATATCCATTTTATACTATAATAATAATATTAGAGATTATTATTATTATTAAAACTATTCGATTGATTTCGAACAAATATGCACCAAACATGTCAATTAAGCCTGTATAGATAGATGCACGAAAAAAAGTTTTGACAAATTTTGAAAAAACAACCCAAAATCAGTTATTATTATTATTATTACCTAAACGAGAATTTTTAGAAAGATGCGGTTTTTTGCATATGGTAGGGTACATTAGGGGCTACAAATAAGTCACATTTTATCAAAATCGTTAGAGCCATTTTTGAGAAATTTTGATTTTCTCGTTTTTTGGTCATTTTTGGGGGTTAAAACTCCTTAAAAATAAAAAATTTGAAAAAATGAAAAACGCTTGGAGATATTCCAGAACTACACCTACATTTCATCAAAATAGGACCGTTGGTATGGTCTCCAGCTCTGTACACATCCTAACAGACACACGGACAGACATCACCAAAAAACACTTTTTTGGGTTCAGGAAGCACAAAAACACATAATTTAAGTAAAAATATTTTTGGGTTCAGGGAACACCAACACAGATAATTCCACTAAACAACTTTTTGTGGTTCAGGGAGCACCAAAACAGATAACTCCACTAAAAATTCAAATTCGAAAATTTGGACGAAAACTATACTTTCTCCATGTACTACGTATAGGGGGGAGAAAGTTAAAGTACAAGTAGAGCATTTGAAAATGTGAGATATTTTAAGCGGGTTTAACTTATTCAGTAAAGCAATGTTACAACGTTGATCTACAAGTTGACGATAGATTTTATATTCCAAAAGTAACGTTATTCTAACTGCTCACAAATATATTCCAACGATATGTAAACTTGTATTTATAATGACTAGTATAAACCAACCTAATCTCTCCTTTCCGTGACGTATACCTATTCGTTTTCCTTCGTGCTAACATGTAATAAAAAATACGCTCAAGCGATATAAAAAATAATTTTTACTAAAATACTAACTGCTGAATAGAATTTAGTTGTTTGCGAAAAAAGGTATTCGTTAAAAGTTTGCTATAATCCAGATGCCCTGGAAATTTAATTTTGGGATTAGAGGTAATATATAATCACAGACAATTTATAGACCAACATTTTTTACAAAAAGGTGATGAACAAGAGTTTTTGTAATTGATCTATATGTGGTAATACTGTGTTGGCTGCCGTAACTTATTTTCATGTTTTCCAACCGTCAATGTATAATTTATTTCCATTTCCACCATTATTATTATTGATTTAGTGGCGGTTAGGTTACGTTAGTTGGTTTTTTTAGTTAAGTTAGGTTGGTTGAGTTTGGCCAGTCAGGTTAGATTGGTTAGGTTAGGTTAGGCTGGTTATGTTAGTTAGGTTATGATAGTTGGGCTTGGTTTTTTAGTTTAGATTGGTTAGTTTATTTTTATTTGGTTGGTTAGATTAGGTTAGTTCGGTTTAATTAGCTAGGTTAGGTTAGTTGGGTTGGTTAGGTTAAGTTTGTTAGTTTTGTTTCTTTGGATATGATTAATTAATTTGGGTTTGTTTTGTTTGGTTAGCTAGTTTTTGATTAGGTTAGGTTAGGTTAGTTAGGTTAGGTTATGTTAGTTTATTTTTGTTAGCTAGATTAGGTTATTTTATTTTAGGTTTTTTATATTAAGTTGGTTTAGTTGTATTGGGTGTATGACGTATTGTCTGTCGCTATTATTTGTAAAACCGCAAGGTGATAGGTTAGGTTAGGTTAGGTTGGTTAGGTTAAGTTTGTTAGTTTTGGTTAATTGGATTTTATTAGTTATTTTGGGTTTGTTTTGTTTGGTTAAGTAGTTTTGGGTTAGGTTATTTTAGGTTAGTTTATTTTTGTTAGCTAGATTAGCTTATTTTATTTTAGGTTGGTTATATTAAGTTGGTTTAGTTGTATTGAGTGTATGACGTATTGTCGTCGCTAATATTTGTACAACCTCAGAGTGATAACAGGTAAGGTTACGTTTGTTCGTTTAGGTTAGTTTAATTTGGTTAGTTATTTTGGGTTTGTTTTGTTTGGTTAAGTAGTTTTGGGTTAGGTTGGGTTAGGTTAGTTTAGTTTGTTTTTAGTTAGATAGGTTGGGTAAGTTAATTTTTGTTAGCTAGGTTAGGTTAGTTTATTTTAGGTTGGTTAGTTGTATTGAGGGTTGGTTTTAGGTTCATTGCAATTATTTGTAAAACCTCAGTGTGACAAACAGTACGTAACGGTTTTTAAGCCTGTAATCACTCATATCAGATTACTATAGAGTTTAGATTATCCTTTGTATTTACGATAAGTTGTTTTACTTCACTATCTTAGGATTGGGCAGGAAATAGAGAGAAATACAAATGTAGTCGTTGGATATATTTATTTAATGACCCTTCGATTTGTAGCGTTGCTTTTACAAATATTTCTTTGTTATCCAAATATAACAGTTGCAATAACACATCCATTATTATACATAATCTATAGTTTAATTTGGAACGATTCTTTATTCAGCAATCATCTCTAAAGAATCACGTGATTCTGTTGTGATTTAGGATGATGTGTTCCTTAGATATAAGGAACTGTAAAAATAAATGACGAAGAACGTCTCTGTTTCGTATTTACAAAAATACTTCAAACTTGTAAATAAAGATTGTTGTTGACCACCCAAGCCTCCGGCTTTCTTCTTTGTCAAAATATTCATCGAAACAGAACTGAATTTGTGCCCAAGTTTATAAATGGGAACGCGAAACCGTTTCGTTTTACATCGAGATTTTAACTTTAGTTTTGAAGAAAAATTGAACAAGTATGATGAAATATTGAGCAAGATTGTTTCGTCTGGCAAATTTTGTAGCATATAAGAAAGATAGTGCTGTATGAGTAGCTTTTGAATATAAATGACATAGACTGTTTATTGCTCACAATATGTAAAAAATACAAAAACCAGATAAACCAGAAAGTCTTTAGGTTTTCCTCGATTTGTTTTGTCATCTGAAAACGAATTTGTGAATGGCTTTGTTAGTTTGGAATAAAGCATTTACTGATTATCAACTCCTATAAAAGCGAGTGTATTGTAAGCACGTGAGTAACATATAATATAGCAGCTGATTTCACCCATCATCATACTTAAACAAACCCAGAGTAGATTATAGTTTGGGGTTATGTTTACAACTTCAATAGTCATAATTATTTCTTGTGAAATTTATTTTTTTAATATGAGTTATAGAACTAATGTATGCTACAATATACGTTATAATATTTGATTTGAAGTTATAAACTGTATATAAGTACAACCTTTTATCATCAAATAATTTTGTTTAAACATATTTAAAGAAGAGATACCTATTCCGCTATTCGTTTAACTTTGGAAACATTCGTACATCTTCGTATAACGTATAAAAATATTCGATTATTAATTTCTCCAATATAATATTAATAACTTTTAAATCATTTGATCTATCAATATAAAATAAAAAGCCATTAAGAGCTAGTATTATATATTTCTTAAAATATGTAATAACTTAAATAAATAAAAATGTTTAACAAATAGGCCTACAGTTTTATAATCCTTATTATTGTACACATTTACCGAGATGAAAATTCCCGTCAGCATAGTTGTGTAGGCCTAGATAAGTAGGCCTTAACGTTGTTTTAAAATACTTTGTTTTTTAAATGATTTATTTCTGATGTGTATCTAATTAATCAGCCTGTGATTTTTCACGGAGGCTTACTAGTATACAAAGTAAAAAGTACTTGAAAACTTTACTTTTTAACAAACACAAGTTCTGTTTGCCCTCCATTAAGGGGAGCTAACCGGGTAAAAGTTTTTTCTTCCGGATTTTTTTTCAGATTATTGTACTCCATTTCATTCCCTTTAAAATGATATAACTGTCATAATTGAAACTTACCCATAAGCAATTGAAAAGTTTTAAACAAACTATCAAGGTTCGGAGTTGTCAGTACTTTTGGTTTTCTTTTACAATGTGTATTTTATTTTGTTCAACGATCGTAGTGTTATTTTGCTACTATATATTTTATATTTCTTATTTGAGTAATTTGACATATAAAACATACAATAACATTATTTTTTGAAAATATTTGTGCAGCGCGGAAAAACTCGAAAATTGCGACTTCTGCATTGATATAGTATGATATCATATAGTAGACCTTTCACATATTATAGATAACGTTTGACAACATTCGCTAAACTTTGTCTAATAGATTCAATAAATACCTAAAAATAAGATTGACTGATTGGCGGAACGAATTACTGATTTAAAAAAAAAAAAAAAAAAAAACATTGGGTGTGCTTAAGACCATTCGTTGGAAGTGATAACTTCTATGACCAATTTATATTTTTATCAGTATTAATATTAGAGGATAATAAGGGTCAACAAGTTATGCAAGTCAAAAAATATTATATTTTATAAATAAAATATTATATATGAATTTGCATAATTATAATATTATAATGTAATTATTGGAATATTATAATTGTAATTTTATTATATAATAATAATATTAAAATTTTATTGTATTGTAATAATATTATAATTATAATTTTATTATATCATAATAATATTATAATTATAATAAGTATGCGAAAATAGTGATCATTATAATGTAAGCAGTATTTATTTGGTGACTATTGATTTTGAGTGAGGTATTAGTGTATGCACTCTACATAGAATTCTAAGAATAATTTAATATGTAAGGGATTATTATAATAATACTTATTATAACATAATATTATAATATAATAATTGTAATATTATAATAACGTATTATAATAGCGTATTATTACATACTAAGTATCGGCTATTCCCTCTCCACGCGCTTACTTGTCTATATAATATACTATGTATGTCTACGCAAAAAGTTCGTGACGCGAGATTTCAGAAACATAGTTAAGCGAAAGTGCCCAACTGGCCAACAAAAGTTACCACTTCAAAAAAAAAACAAAAAAAAAAAAAAAAAAACAGGCAGTCTTGGGACTGCCGTAAGAAGTGAAAACATTTTAGCTTGATATAGTTAACTTTATTTTCGAGTTATTAAGAAGTATTTTTAATGCATTAATGTTGTAATACGATCGTTGTAAACATAACCTCAAACTATAATATATACTGGGTTTACAGATGATGGGTGAAATCAGCTGTTATATTAAATGTCACTCGTACATAAATTAGCTTTTAATTGTTGTTGACGGTGACGTCCCTCGAGTTCAATGATTTTTCTTCAAGCAAAAAAGTGCCTAACGCACCTAAAGAAATTTTCACTTCAAAAATGAGAAAACATTTTGGTCCATTTTAGAGGTAGGCCTATCTATCAAGTAAGTATACTATTAATTTAACACAAC
Source organism: Philaenus spumarius (assembly GCA_018207615.1). Lineage (NCBI taxonomy): Eukaryota > Metazoa > Arthropoda > Insecta > Hemiptera > Aphrophoridae > Philaenus > Philaenus spumarius. The sequence continues at coordinate 68,102 of JAGFPH010006835.1, forward strand.
TTATACAATTAGGAAGTGCAATGCAATGTTGGCAGCGTGATGTGATTGAATTCAACCATCTATTGAGTTTAAGACTTTGGATTTACTACTGCCAATTTTATTCTTCGATTTATTCTTCTTTTACATTAAACTTCTGTTTTATATGAGTACGTTTGTAAAAACAACGAATAAGAAGAAATCATCGACGAAATCAAAAACGCAAAACATCTTACTTTAAAACGCTTATCTTGAGTTTGTTTATTGTACCTTATCCAAAAAGAGCTCAGTTGTAACACTACTGCTTGACAAGTGTACATATAAGCAAAAACGAAAGTTTAAATTTACATAAGTAACACAAACTATATTAGAAAAAAAAATAATAATAAAACTGTGGTTGCAAAGACAACCCAACAAACAAATTAAGCACTTATTTTAAATTCAATCCTACAAAACACAAAAAACAAAACAAAACAAAATTAAATAAATTAAACTCATTCATTATTAAATTCCACCTGTACATCCAGGCCTGCCTGAGATATTCTGCAAGCCGCCCTCAATACACACTATTTAAATAACTCAAATACTTATCCATTGTTAAATCCGACAAGTTAAACCAACAAATTTTTAATTCTATCAAAATTGGACTCACAATGAAAAACGTTTTTCATTCATTCTAAATTGCCCAGCGAGTTATTATAATTTATATATTTTAACCGTGGTTTATAATTCAGATAAAGCAATAATTCCCTTCAATATTTAAAAATTCATCTAATTAAATTTATATATATAGATTATCATTCAAAAGAAAGATTTCTGTAAGTTGGGTGGTGAATGGCAGCCTCGTAGAGATTTAAGAATCTTATCAAACCATAGAATTAAATAGCGAATATTTATTACAAAAATTAAAACACCACCAATTTAAATTCCATTTTAAATTTTACTTACTCGTTTCGAAATACTCGTTTCAAAGTAATGGGCAATTAAAGTTCTGGAAAATAACATACAACCTACTTATGCCCAATAAAAACAAAATAATAACCTGCTTTGATTTTATGAGAACAATATCATTTTCCAGAACTTTGATTGTCTATTACTTTGAAACGAAGTAAGATACTAAGCTCTAGGTTGCGCCATTCTGTTTATCTTTTAAATAAGCTTTTCAATTGTGTATTACATAATCTAGCTTTATATTTATATCTAGCTTTATATCTAGCCCCCCCCCCCCCTCGAGCCCACCACAAAATCATAGAGGGTCATATATGTAAACAAATGTGTAATTAATAATAATAAGATTACCTTGTTAGGTCCGTCACGTGACTTCTAGTCGTTGTATTCCTTACGACATGTTTCGGAGCCGAAACTCCATTATCAAGTTAAAATCACTCCGAAGAGATCGTCGCACATTACAATAAATAAAACATATACACACATACACACTTACATACCACAACAACATATAGATACAATATCGCGCTTGTATTCAACCGACAATGGTAGGTTGCGCACCTAAGTTTATATCAATCGCGATATTGTATCTATGTGTTGTTGTGGTATGTAAGTGTGTATGTGTGTATATGTTTTATTTATTTTAATGTGCGACGATCTCTTCGGAGTGATTTTAACTTGATAATGGAGTTTCTGCTCCGAAACATGTCGTAAGGAATACAACGACTAGAAGTCACGTGACGGACCTAACAAGGTAATCTTATTATTATATATAATAGTGACTTGGTACCACAAACATGCTAATCAAATGTGTAATGTTATGCAACACAAGATATAAATACAAAGTTTAGTTAATTTATTTTCAATATCAAAAATAATGAAGGGGTTTAAATGGAGTTTATGAACACTCTGTATATACATATTTGTGTTCTCATTTATGTCCAATTTGATCCAAATTTGGTACACACGTTGGTTCTCTACGTCGCTCGGATGTATTTGTCAGCGAAAAATCCAACAGCTGGAAGCCCGTTTCTGACAGGAAGTAATTTTTTTAGGTTTTACGTTCTAGGTTGAAACATTTCAGAGGGTTTATTTACGAACAAATATATTTAGAGATTGTTCCGCACATTATATATTTTTACACCACCTTATAGCCCATCTGGTTTTCAAAAAATCAACCAAAACGTACAACACCGTAAAAGGAACCTGCATTTTTTACCTCGGGAAGCGAGTTTTTTCGCTGTGAGCGAAGCGAGCAATCCATAATCCAAGGTCGAACAATCGGGCGAAACGAAGCAGCGCTTGAGCCGGGGCTGAGGTGGAAAGAAATTCTACTAATATATTTTGAAGACACAAGCAGCTATACAGAGTCCTCGTGAGTAGACCAATTGCTCTAATAGTTGGTTGAAACCCTAAAATACATATATTCAATTTTGGAAATTCGCTCAACTCACGTCAGCGGTTCAGCTGTGTGGTCGAATTATTTTGAATTGAAAGCGATTTGTTTTATCTCAGATTTTAATTAAAAATTACCAGAAATAATAATAATTCGACCACGCAGCTGGACCGCTGACGTGAGTTGAGTAAATTTCCAAAATTAGGTTTATATGCCTATGTTTTAGGGTTTCAACCAACAATTTGGGAAATAGGTCTACTCACGAAGGCGTTGAACAGCTGTCTGTGTGTACGCAATATATTAGTAGAATTTGTTTGCGCCTAGTGGCCTCGCGAGTTTCCACCATTTGGCTTCGAACTGGGTACTCCTATGGTATTTTACATTTTCATCGATTTTGGGGGAACCAAAAAGGTCGCGTAAAAACAAAATGTGCAGAATAACATCCTACATTTATATTTTTAGAAAAACTCGAAAAAAATTTCACTCTCGTAGTAAAAATTTCAAAAAATAGTTACTTCCGGTCAAAAAACGTACTTCCGGTTGTTGGATTTTTTTGTCTAACGAATACGTCCGAGCGACATAGACAACCAACATGTGTACTAAATTTGTACCAAATCGGACTTAAAATGCGGCCGCTAGAGTGCGAACACATATATACATATATATATATTATTTTTAATGGCATTCCAAAACGTGTTCTGGGGACCATGATGGGTGCTCATTTACTATTCCCGACCTTGGGTCTTACCATAATGCCACTGCATTTGCTCATTTTTCCTATGGAAATTCGCTAATAATTCCCATTACAAATTGGCAGTATTGTAAAAAGTTTAAAACAGTTCGCAAATTCTGTCGGTAAGCTACGATTTAAAATTCCTGAAAAAAATACTGCTAAAACATATTTTTGACCGCAGCGAGCGAACGGATTGAATGATTTTCGTTTTCTTTTTACAAAAGCGCTACGTTGTATTTAATTAGATGTGTCAAAAGCAATGGTTATCATACGCTTTGAGGTTTCGTTTGGTGAAGGTGGGGGGGGGGTGTATTTTCTCCCTTTGCTTCTAAACATTGAAAGATCAAAAATGTTTGTAAACTAAACTGTGTTGATTTTCAGTAGTAAATGGGATACTTTTCAAATGAACACCTGCATGTATGGTAATTCGACCACGCAGCTGAACCGCTGACACGAGTTAGGCGAATTTCCAAAATTAAGTTTGTACGATTTTACGTTTTCTAGAAAGTATTCTAAAAATCGGTCTACTCACGAAGACGTTGAATAGCTGCCTACGTGTACGAAATATATTATTAGAATGTATTTGTAAGCCTCCAACCTAGCCTCAAGCGTTTCTTCGTTCCGCTCGCAGAGTTTGATTTGCTTCGCTCGCAGTGGTTTGCATCCCGGCCGTCAGCCTCGTAACAGAAGCTGACCAACCATAAAACGCCCCCCCCCCCCCCCCCAACCAAGATGATGTGAACCAAAAGCACTTTTACGGTATTTAACGTTTTGATAGTTTCTGGGAAACCAAGCGAGCTATAAGGTCTTGTAGAAAAAATGTGCAGAATAATAATACCACATAATAAATATTCTTTTAGAAAAAAACTATACAAAATTTTCATTCTAGTACGAAAAATCTAAAAAATAGTCACTTTCGGTAAAAAAATGTGATTGTGTGCTTAATACCACAAGGGAGAAGTGTACACTTTTTAATGAACACAACTTACGAAATGAGGAAGCACAATGTCCATTTCAGAGGTATTAATTATCAAACTATACATTTTATTAACATTAACAGATCAAGCCTATGTCGTAGGACAATCTGTTACACGTTTTTATATACCCAACTCAAATATACTAAATTAGCAATGCGATTGTGGCCTAACCGGCTAAGGCGATAGTCTATGGTGACGGACTCTGCTGGTTCGAATCTCGGCAAGATAAAAGTTTTTTTTTTCAAACAGATGGAATAAAGCGTTTCACTTTAGGAGCGTTTCACATTAAGGGGGCGCTACCCTGTCCGCCATATTGAATCTGATTCCCTTAAGAGCAATGCTACAGAATAAGTCATTTTTTCCGTTAATTCGTGGAATAAATTTAAAAATTTGGTTTCATTTTGAAGTACTGCCATATGCGGATGTTGATTGCCAAATACATTTTCAAAAACCGTTTTATTGTTTTCATAAACGTATGATTTAAACAGTAAAAAATAGTAAACTTTCTTAATTTTTTACTCAGTTGCAAAAAGAGATATTGCAAAAAACCTTAGCAATCAACACCCACAATCTATTTTACTTTAAGAAAAAAATACATCTTTCGTTTTTTGACAAAAATAACACAAAAATATGCTTAATAGTAAAGGTATGTTTTGGTTATTTAACATTGAAATTGGTATCCAACTTCGCCGTTTTGAATGTAGGGAGCCGAGCCTTAAGAGCGTTTCACTTTAGGAGCGTTTCACATTAGGAGCGTTTCACATTAAGAGCGTTTCACTTTTGTAGCGTTTCACATTAGGAGCGTTTCACATTAAGAGCGTTTCACATTAAGAGGGTTTCACATTAGGAGCGTTTCACATTAGGAGTGTTTCTCATTAGGAGCGTCTCACATTAGGAGCGTTTCACATTAAGAGCGTTACACTTTAGGAGCGTTACACTTTAGGAGCGTTTCACATTAGGAGCGTTTCACATTAGGAGCGTTTCACATTAAGAGCGTTACACTTTAGGAGCGTTTCAC
>JAGFPH010006836.1:0-10063 GCA_018207615.1 Philaenus spumarius
TTTCTATACAAAACAGCTGTTTATAATAAGACAAAACTAATCCAGCTGCTTTCATGGATGTAAATAATGATGTTTATAGTTTTCAGGAGGTTATAAAAACATTTCTATACAAAACAGCTGTTTATAATTAGAAACAAACTAATAGGCTATATTGTATTTGCCGAAAAATTACACGAGGACAAAAACATAAATCATATGTGGATGTTGCCGCTAAGGCGGGTAAAATATTGTAAACATAATTTTATGTTAGGCCTAGACTGATGATGTACCAACATAATATCTTGAATGTATTTACATTCATTACCATAGCAACCAATTGAATAAAATAACAGATAAAACAGTTGATTCGGATGTCCAGCTTAGTACAAAATGATATTTTATTTCAGGCCTAGACTGAACCAACACATGTTTCAACACACATAAACCAATAAAAGCTTGCGTTTTAGAATTTAAAAGTAAGAATACACTATGTTACATCCTTATTAAAAATACATAAGACGTATTATAATTTAATAGTAGGCCTTTTTATTGATAATATACGGTAATTGTTAGTCAGTAACCAATATTAACAGTTGATTTCAAAATATTATTAAATAATATAACTGTTATTATAAAATATACTAAATAATTTGAACATTTAACATTATTTACCATCTTAGTTTTGAGGTTATCATTAATCCTACACCTTTATTATAGATAAAACATAAATTTTTTTAGAAAATTCCGCCGGACGTTTGCGTGCGGAACACGCAAGGACTCCCCTAGTCCTTATCTATATTTTGAAGAACTTAATATATCGAATCTATTATCACATACAAACAAAAAAGTGATCTTGAAAGGGTTTCGTTGAGATAACGAATCCTTAAAACACGTCAAGTACGTAGGATTCCTTAAATGTTTTGAAAAAAAATAAAGATTAAAACCCAACAGATTTTTTTTCTTCTTCTTTTTGAGGCGAAAGGCAACCATGGACTTTACATTTAAGAAACACATTCAAGATCTTCGCTCGATTTTGAACGGGGGGAGCTTGCAACGAGAATCAAATTTGCACTTTTTAGGTTTAAGAAACTAGACAGATGAGGGTGACCATCAATTCGAAACGGAAATAAAGAAAACCTGACGTTTTCTTTAAACGTAATATAACTACACTCTTCAACGACAGCGATAAATATAAATAATTCGACCACGCAGCTGGACCGCTGACGTGAGGTGAGCAATTTTCCAAAATTAAGTTTATAGGCCTATGTTTTAGGGTTTCAACCAACAATTTGGTAAATAGGTCTATTCACGGCGGTGCTGAATAGCTGCAAAATGGTTCGCACGCCATTCCGCATATTGGGAGTGTTTTCATTACACAATGCATTGCGACGGTAGAATCCACCACATGGCTTTGAACCGGGTACTTCTATGGTATTTTACGTATTTATCAATTTTATTGTAATCAAGTGCGAGCTATAAGGTCGCGTAAAAAAACAAAATGTGCAGAATAACATTCTACATTTATATTTGTATATTTGTTATATTTAAAACTCAACAACAAATTCATTCTCGTAGGAAAAATGTCAAAAAAATAGTTACTTCCGGTCAAAAAACGTGCTTCCGATTGTTGGATTTTTTTGGCTAACGAACTCGTCCGAGCGACGTAGACAACCAACATGTGTACCAAATTTAAACCAAATCGGATTTAAAATGCGGCCGCTAGAGTGCAAACACATATAAATGTTTCAAGCATCTTAGCGGAAATAATAATAACAAATTCAGTGATTATATACATATATATATATATATTATTTTTAATCACACCCCAAAACGTGTTCAGGGAACCATGATCGGTGCTCATTTGCTACTTCCGACCTTGGGTCTTATCATAAGGGCCACTGCAATAGCTCATTTTTCCTATGGAAATTCTATAACAAGTATAAAAAACAAACAACAAAATCTAAAGTTGAATACTCATCTTGCTGAGCGGCTGCACATGACGGCGTTGCCCTATTTTTTCGGAGAGTAAGAAGTCCCATCAACTTCTGTTACATGATTGAGCTTAACTTGTGAGAATGTAATTAGATAAAATAAAACCTGAACACAAAATCTCACAACAAATACGTTTACTAACTTTTTGAAGTTCTTTTATCCAGTTATGTTTACAAACTGAAACTTACTGTGATTGGAGAGTTGGAATTAGTTTAGTTCGGGTATTCGGGGAGAGGGGTGGATGAGGGAGCAATTCTGTTTAGTTTGACAATTTTGTTAATATGTCTATTCCTTCTTTAGTTATCAATGCTTTAGGATTTCAACGTTGAATTGTTGTTATTCCGCTTTAGTTAAGATAAATCAACATTCGTCTCGCCAATTTTTTACGGTTTTATGTGTTATATTTTGTTTATTATTTACCTTTTTGGTGTCAGTGAAGTGTTTGGTTTCTTTTCATTGGTGCAAATAACGAAAATGACTAAGTTTTAAATTGCTTGTTTGTGTTTTTCTTCTCTCGTAATGTCTACAATATTTGTCTGCCGAGGAAATGTTTTAAGTTTTTAGACTCAGTTTAGTGTGTAACTTCAGAATATAAAAAATATCACGTTGTCCTGCACAGTTACTGACATATTAAGACCCTTTATACCTACGTTTATTGTTCATCTGAACAATAATTATTACTTACTGCTAAACCATATTAAAAATAATTCGACCACGCAACTGAACCGCTCACATGAATTGAGCAAATTTCCAAAATTAAGTTTATAGGCCTATGTTTTAAGGTTTCAACCAACAATTTGGGAAATAGGTCTATTCACGACGGTGCTGAATAGCTGCAAAATGGTTCGCACGCCAACCCCCGTATTGGGAGTGTCTTCAATACACAATGCATTGCGTGCTTCGCACGCCAACCCCACGGTAGAATCCACCGCGTGGCTTTGAACCGGGTACTTCTATAATATTTTACGTTCTGATCGATTTTGGGGGAACCAAGCGAGCTATAAGGTCGCGTAAAAAAGCAAAATGTGCAGAATAACTTCCTGCATTTATGTTTGTAGAAAAAAAACTGGAAAACAAATTCATTCTCGTAGGAAAAATCTCAAAACATTGTTACTTCCGGTCATAAAACGTGCTTCCGATTGTTGGATTTTTGCGAACTCGTCCGAGCGACGTAGACATCCAACATGTGTACTAAATTTGAACCAAATCGGACTTAAAATAAGGCCGCTAGAGTGCGAACACATATATATATGATTTTCAATGACACTCCTTAACGTGTTCTGGGGAATGTGATCGGTGCTCATTTGCCACTACCGACCTTGGGTCTTACCATAAGGGCCACTGCAATAGCTCATTTTTCCTATGGAAATTCGGTAATAAAATGCCCCACGTTATTCAGTATCCATTTTGATCAAATATAATGAATTCCATCTAGATCGGTCAGTCGGTTTATAATTAAATCTATAGAACCGTACAAACCTTTCCAATTGAAAATATAATAAAAATAAGTCAGAAATATTATTATATTGTTTGAAACATCTAATAGTTTCTCATATTTTATCAGCTGCCATAAAATCTAGTTATGTACTGCTTTCGATAAAGGTCCATTTAAAAACTTTACATTCAAACATATCGCAGCCACAACAACGAATGCAATCAGAATGCATCCAACGATTAACTAGACAAAAACTGCCCGCCTTGTGTTATCATCATTGCCCGGATAGTGCCCTAATGGCGGGTATAAAGCTGAAAGTTTATTGTAGTCAGGCCTAATGGTTATTTAATTGGGACCGAAATCTGTGACGCAACAATTAAATCCTGCCACTCCTTGGCCGGGAGATATCAAGGATTACTTAATCCTTTCGTTCTGTGACACGACAGCAGTCAATTTATGTTAATCCTAATTATTGATTGCTTTTCCAAAAACACCTTGTTCTCGAGATTCTGTCGTTTCAAAATGGCAGTCAACGTTGATTTTGTGTTTGGTACATTGGACAATCGTAAAACATAAAATTGAACGTTTCAGTTGTGGATTGATCTCCTCTCTCGTTCTATCTATATATATATAAAAGCGAAATACCACTGACTCACTCATCACGATTTCTCAAAAACCAGAAAACGGATTGAAATGAAATTTGGTATGTAGCTTCCTCTAGGGCCATAAGTGCTCACTAAGAAAGGGTTTTAAAAATTGGAAATTTTAAGGTGGTTTGGGGGGTAAAAATGACTTAATCACGATTTCTCCAAAATTACCGAACAGATTGGAATGCAATTTGGTATGTAGCTTCCTCTAGGACCGTAGGCGCTCGGTAGGATAGGGTTTTAAAAAATTCGAAATTTTAGGGGGGTTTTGGGGGGATCAAAGTTGTTAAATCACGATTTCTTCAAAACTACCGAACGGATTGGAATGGAATTTGGTATGTAGCTTCCTCTAGGGCCATAAGTGTTCACTAAAAAAGGGTTTTAAAAAATTGGAAATTTTAGGCGGATTTGGGGGGTAAAAATGACTAAATCACGATTTCTCCAAAATTACCGAACAGATTGGAATGAAATTTGGTATGTAGCTTTCTCTAGGGCCATAGGCGCTCGCTAGGATAGGGTTTAAAAAAATTGGAAATTTTAGGGCGTTTCTGGGGGATCAAAGTTATTAAATCACGATTTCTTCAAAACTACCGAACGGATTGGAATGAAATTTGATATGTAGGTTAATCTAGGGCCATAGGTGCTCACTAAGAAAGGGTTTGAAAAAATTCGAAATTTTAGGAGGGGTTTGAGGGGATCAAAGTTACTAAAATCATAATTTCAGATCTTTTATTATTATGACAATAGTGCTTTTATTATTTAAGATCTATATATATATAAGCTTAATACCACTCACTGACTGAACACTTATAAAGAATACAATTACGTTAAAAAGACTGAAAATACCAACCATCACGGGCAACGCCGTACGGGTCAGCTAGTAGAGGATAAAATTGTGCATGTTACGATTGGGAAGCAGAGTGGTCGTGTGTTTAAACACGCTTGTCCAGTCTGCTACAGTTGAAATTTCGTGGGTTCGAACAAACATACTTTCGTTCGGTTTTATTTCGCTATGCTCAATAGTCTAAGTGGCGTAAAATAAAGTTGATAAGAAACAAAGAGAAAAACTTTGTTGCGATTTACCTAAAACAACTCAACAGATTTTAATGTGTTAAATATTGCTGGCTGGGTGAACTGGTTTATAAGTTACATCTTACTTTTTCAAAATATGGCAGAGCTATACAATTACCCAATCTAGGCTACTAACATATTTCTATGGACCTCACTTTTATGTGACGAACATATTTCTGTATTTTTGTTTATTAAAAAGCTGCTTATGTTACCAAAAAATACGTCTGACTTTATAATATACTCTGAGATGGGAGAGATACTATTTTTTATATACTATTGCATTACACTTCTATACTAATATTATAAAGAGGTAATTTTTTTTTTTGTAGAGGGTAATCTCTGGCACTACTGAACCGATTGAAAAAATAGTTTTACTAATAAAAAGCTACACTATCCCTGAGTAACATAGGCTGGAATTCATTTCGATAAAAAACCTTTTTTTATTTCAGTATTTGTAAATTTAGTCGGAAAAAATTCTTTGGTTAGGCCTAGAATGATAAACCAACACATGTATTTACATTTATTACCATAGCAACCAATTGAATAAAATAACAGATAATATGTAGCTGTTTGCTCCAATATTTCCATTAACAGCTGATTTTAAAATTTGAAGCAATTATTTTTGTATTTCTAGCTTTTAGGTTAGGGTTTTAAAGTGTAGACCTGAGCCTTGCCGGTTCTTTTAACCATTATTATAACTGCTGTTAAGAAATAATTTAATTTGAATAATTAACATTATTTATCATCTTACATTGAGGTTATAATTAATACTACACCTTTATTATAAATAAAACATAACATATGTTTTTAGAAAGTTCCTTTGGGGGTTGGGTGCACGCAGGGGTCTCCCCTAGTCAAGTATGTACAAAAAGTATTGAAATTAAATGATCATGTGCTGCCAAAATTGCTTGCAAATGAATTTATTAATACAATTATATTCTGGTGTAACAATGTCAAGACGCTTTGTAAAAACATAACCTTGATTCTTTTCAATACTTAGAGGAAAATGGTGAAATGACTGCTACAGAAAACCTATTGAATTGTATTTAGACTGATCTTAAAAATAATTATTGCAAAAAGCTTATAATTCTGTTTATCACGGTAGGTATAAAGAGTTAGATTTTGATTTAGGAAAGATGAATTACATGACAGACGTCGTAGTATTTATTTTGTTTCTACAATTTTTAAGTTAAGAAGGCAAGCTTTAAATTTCAATTTTAGGGTTGGCCGTCCCGAAGAGTCTCATTTGAGTTCACTGTGTAACAGGTTAGAAATTGAGGAATACCATTATGTTGGTGTGTGTCCAACATTTCAAGAGATTAGAATTACATGGTTGGGTTCAGAAACACTTAGTATAAAAGATTATAAAGCATGTATTTGAATGGTAGAAATTGGAATAGTTTGTTTAATTACCATGTTAGAACATACAAATGTTAGTCGAGTATTATAACTATTGATTGCTAGCATTTATGTACAGAGCCATAATTTTACTTTCTCACTATACTATAGTATAGAGAAAGTATAGTGATCGCAAAAAAAATTGATGTTGAGATTTTTGTATCCGTTTTGGGACCCCCTGAGTCCAAAAAAGTTGTTTTTACAAAATGTCTGTCTGTATGTATACAAATCTAGAGCGAAAACTATTCGATCGATTTCAAACAAATTTGCACCAGACATGTCAAGTAGGCCTGTATAGATGCACGAAAAATGATTTTGAAATTTGTTTAAAAACAACCCCCTTTTTGGCAAAAACCCCCAAAAAATCAGTTTTTATTTTTTTTATAAAAAAACGGCTCTAACGATTTTGATAAAATTTGGCTTATTTGTAGCCTTTAATGTACTGTACCATATGCAAAAAACCGTATCTTTCTAAAAATTCTCGTTTAGCTAATAATAATAATAATAACTGATTTTTGGGGGTTTATTAGCCATAAAGGGGGTTGTTTTTCAAAATGTTTCCAAACCTTTTTTCGTGCATCTATAAAGGCCTAATTGACGTGTTTGGTGCAAATTTGTTCGAAATCGATCGAATAGTTTTCTCTCTAGATAATAATAATAATATTTATTAGTTAATCTCCAACATTAACACAAAATCACCTCTCCCACCCCACCCTACAAGTCACAGTGAATTTGTTTAATAATTTAAATGTGTTTGTGAGAAAGTATGTGCCAGTTCCTGGTATCGTTTATTTGTTTAATATTTACTAGTTTTTTTGTTTTTGTTGAGTGACATTGTGGATTCCTTTTGTATAATTGTTCTTGTTTTGACTGGTTATGTATGAGTTTAGTAAGTATACTTGTTTGTGTTTCAATAGCAACTCTACACATGGACATTAGTCCATGTAACTGAGTTTGCTTAGAGATTATTTTATTTTATTATTTGTAAAATATGAAGATTTTGGGAAATAAACTCATTATTATTATTATTAATACTAAAATATTACTATGAATCAATGTGATGAACCAATAAGTAAGTTAGGTAAAAGATATACGAAATATTCCGCTGTAGAATATGTCTATTCTACATTGATTTTCTTACAAAAAGCGTTTCCATTGAGAAACTGAGAAAAACTACTGTTTTATTGTATACGCTGCATAAACCATTAAAGACACATTACAAATAATGACACAGTTCCTAATAATTAAATTGATAATTTAAATTCATTTAAAATCTTGTTCTTGTATTTAATTTTTTCCGCTTACACACTTCCTCAGCATATGTTATTTAATTAAATTACAAGTGAAAAAACATAGACCAAGACCGGGAGTTGAACCCGGGACCTAGGTAGAGCGTTACGAGGGAATCGTAAAGGTCCCGGGTTCAAATCCCGGTTTTGGTCCATGTTTTTTCACTTGTAATTTAATTGCCTGGGACTGCAGACTGCTTCCGTAGTTCTCGCCAACAAATTGCAGCTGGGACAGAATTACTGCACACGATTTATTACTTTCTCACTATAGAGAAAGTATAGTGATCGCAAAAAAAAATCGATGTTGAGATTTTTGTGGAAATATCCGTTTTGGGACCCCCTGAGTCAAAAAAAGTAGTTTTTACAAAATGTCTGTCTGTATGTATACAAAGCTAGAGCGAAAACTATTCGATCGATTTCAAACAAATTTGAAATCATGTCAAGTATGCCTGTATGGATGTACGAAAAACGATTTTGAAATTTTTTGAAAAACAACCCCCATTTTGGCAAAAAACCCCAAAAAATCTGTTATTATTTTTTTATAAAAAATAGCTTAAACGATTTTGATAACATTTGGCTTATTTATAGCCTTTAATGTAACCTATCATTTTCAAAAAACCGCATCTTTCTAAAATTTCTCGTTTAGCTAATAATAATAACTGATTTTTGGGGTTTTTTTTTTGCCATAAAGGGGGTTGTTTTTCAAAAATGTTCAAAACCTTTTTTCGTGTATCTATACAGGCGTAATTGACGTGTTGGGTGCCAATTTGTTCGAAATCGATTGAATAGTTTTATCTCTAGCTAATAATAATAATAATAATATTTATTAGTTAATCTCCTACTTTAAAATCACCTCTCCTACCCCTCCTACAATAATGAAGTCACGGTGAATCTGTTAAATAATTTAAATATGTTTGTGAGAAAGTATGTGCTAGTTCCTGGTACGGTTTATTTTTAGATTAAAACGCGATATTAATGTAACTTATTATAAAGAACTTAGTATGTCAAAGCTTCACGACCTGCGATCTTGTCGTATTTTAATTACTCTGCATTTGGTAATGCGAACTGAAGTGCTTAGTTATTTGGCTGAATTTTTTTTTCTTTCAAATTCCGATATCAGTGCAAAGAACACTAGAAGTGGATTTAATAAATCCTTTACCGAGTCCGCATGCCGCTTGTGGAACTTATTTCCAGAAGCAATTAAATCTGACGATAGTCGTGTCCAGTTTTCAAAATCACTTAAAACTTTCTTGTTGAGTAAAATGTATCACAAGTTTCCTTGCCTCGGAGTGTGAAGGAAGTATTAGTTTTTCTTTTGTAAACAGACTTGTATAGATGAGTAATAATAAGTAATAATGTGGAGTCGGTTTTATATGTATTATGTTTATATGTGGTTTTGTGTGTGCGCCTGTGATGTTTAAATATGTATATAATTTTGTATAACTAATCATTTCTATTAAAAAATTTAAAATCCAGTTTACTGTTCAATTAAATAAAAGTTTCTGCTAGTTTTTGTTCATCTTGTTTTCTTATGAAACATTTTCAATGTATTTTATTTAAATTTTGTATTAATTTTTAATTAAATTTTCTGTTATTTTTCTTCTCATTATGACTACTTTTCTTATTTTACTATTATATTTGTATGTATGTTTTATAATGTAACTATCTGGCCTGATCCGCCTTTGCAAGGAGAGACAAATCAAAGTTAAATATGGGGATTTTTAGTAACTTTGGCTCCCCCAAACTCCCCTAAAATTTCATTTTCTAAATGGTTTCTTAACAGACATCGTTGGCTGTGGTTCGGATTCCACGTAAAACTGTAGGTCCCGTCTTCATTAGCCTTAAGTGCAAAACAGTAGGACGTTAAACACAAAAAAAAAAAAAAAAAAAAAAAAAAACCCCTAAAATTTCGAATTTTTTAAAAACATTTCTTAGTGAGCACCTAAGACCCTAGAGGAAGCTACCTACCGAATTTTATTCCAATCCGTTCGGTGTTTTTTTTTAGTAACTTTGCCCCCCCCCCCCCCCAAACCTCCTAAAATTTCGATTTTTTTTTTAAAAAACCTTTCTTAGCGAGCACCTAGGGTCCTAGAGGAAGCTATATACCAAATTTCATTGCAATCCGTTGGGTGGTTTTTGAGAAATCGTGATGAGTCATTGAGTGAGTGGTATTTGGCTTATATAGCTAGACTAGCTGCCCGATCTGGCTTTGCACGGATAGACAAATCAAAGTTAAATGTATATTAACAAAA
>JAGFPH010006836.1:39007-64105 GCA_018207615.1 Philaenus spumarius
CCCCCCCCCTAAAATTTCGAATTTTTTCAAACCCTTTCTTAGTGAACTTCTATGGCCTTAGAGGAAGCTACATACCAAATTTCATTTCAATCCGTTCAGTAGTTTTTGAGAAATCGTGATGAGTTAGTCAGTGAGTGAGTGAGTGGTATTTCGCTTTTATATATATAGATATACAAAATTTGTATATTTACTTACCTAATGCAGCACTGAATTTTTTTTAAAGTCCAAATAAAAAACAAATTGAAAAATAAGTTCACTCACAGTTATAACTTTTACAAAAATGCTAGGAGACACTTTATATCTGTTATGCCATAATCTATCTGTTTTATTTGTGTTCAATTACTACAAAACTACATTTAATAAATCAAAAATTTTACCATGTATTTTAAATTCAGTCTAGCCATGTTTTACGTGACTCTTGGTTTATTAAAGGTTGTGCTAGAGATGATTATACACACAGATCTAAAACCGTAAACATCTGGAAGAAATTACAAATCAAATACAACTGTACTGTAAAATGTTCTCTGAACACCTGTCTGAAGTTAGTTTTAAAATATTCCAACAGATGGCGAATTTATACGCATTTAAAGTTCTACTACGGATTAGTACGGAAAACCAGAGAGTGGAAAAAATAAATCGCTACGAGTTACTACGGGATACCGGGGAAAGGGTTTTAACCAATGCATCTTTCGACTCGCTCATATTTTTATGCCATCCATTTTCCGCACCGTCAATTGTTTCCGTTCGGAATAAAGTTTACTATATCTCACTGATTTTTCACAGTCACTTTCATTTAAAGGGAGCGAACTTAATTGTTTAGTTCAAGAAAGAACATTATAATTTCAAAGTAAATATTTCTTTTAAACAGACAATGGTTAAAGCTCAAAAATTATATTTATCTAAAATTTCACTAATTACAATTACGCATTACGTTTCCTTCAGTCATTCTTTCCGTTTAATATAGTATCAACTTTAAACCAGTGTTTAAACTAATTAAATTTCACCGCAATTCCATTCATTTGCGCGTAAGAAAACCTCCAACACTTTATCACGGACCAATCATCGGATTACCCACAAGCCAATTACAACGTGCTAAAGTAATTACAAATTGCTACCACACGTAAAATTACCATGCAAATTACACGAGCGGTAAGTTGAAACTGTTAAACGTAAAATCGCTGCTTAATTAGTTAACACATAAATCAATAGTAATTTAGAAACCGTGTCTGTTAAATTGCTTCCAAGACGGTTTCGTAATTTATTTAATAAGGGTATTATAAGCGGGCGAGTGGACGAAAACCTACACGAGAATTTACATAGGCATTTCCGTCCCGGGGCTTTGTTTTGTTAAAACACACGGAAAAGGTTTCGGGGTGTAATAAATATAGGTTTCGTAGTTAATTTTATCGCATTAAAAAAGTGCTAGATTAGAAACGTGTGTTTTCTTGAATGATTTCCATTTAATAGCGTTACATTGTTTCCAACGTTAAAATCACTTAAATTGCGTAAGCAAGTGTGGAGATTTCAATGCTAGACACAACCGACGTTCTTTTTTAAAAGAAAATGTCAAAAATTAACCTCTTTAAAATCTACACAATTAATTTCAAGCATTTTGAATTCACCTCCAGCGTTACACAACTGCAACAGTCTTCCGCGGGCAAATAATCTTCTTACCTCGGATCCAGGACATGACAGCGTGTAATGGCTTGTTTCGTCCGATCCATCTTTCGACTCCATTTCTTTGTAATTTATAGTTATTATGTTTCGAGAGCGTGTTGGAGATGATTTCTCGCAGACTGAGAGAGATGAAAGCGTGTTGACGGTGTAAGGTCAAAGTTGAGAGGGTACGTGCTTTACCGGTAGCCTCAACCTACGGAGCCAGTGCATTGCCAATTATACCACACTCTTACTAAACACTGTTCACTGGAAGATGTACAGCGTCATTCAGACAGAGAGAACGCTTTAAAAAACCGCACAAACGGAAGGCTGTGTTACATTTTTCTAATCATTTTTTACCAGGGAAGTTTTTAATGACAGTTAGATAGATAGTGTTTAATTAAGGCGGAGTTAGGGCCATCAGGTCTTCTCTTACACAAAACCCATATACAATTAACATTTTTAAAGTTATTTAAACTCTTAAGCCTAAAAAAACATAATACTCAATAAAAAAATGTACATAAAAATAAAAATCATAAACTAATACAAATTTTTAAACCTTACAAAATAAAATAGCCTAGTTTAAACATATTTATTGAAGTGAAAGAATAAACTACTTATAAACAATATCTACGCGCAAATTCATACAGCATAATAATATAAATAATTCGACCACGCAGCTGAACCGCTGACGTGAGATGAGCAAATTTCCAAAATTAACTTTATAGGCCTATGTTTTACGGTTTCATTCAACAATTTGGGAAATAGGTCTATTCACGACGGTGCTGAATAGCTGCAAAATGGTTCGCACGCCATTCCGCATATTGGGAGTATCTTCAACACACTAAACATTGCGTGCTTCGCACGCCAACCCCCGTATTGGGAGTATCTTCAATACACAAAGCATTGCGTGCTTCGCACGCCAACCCCACGGTAGGATCCACCACATGGCTTTGAACCGGGTACTTCTATGGTATTTTACGTTTTGATTGATTTTGGGGGAACCAAGCGAGCTATTAGGTCGCGTAAAAAAGCAAAACGTGCAGAATAACATCCTACATTTAGATTTGTAGAAAAAATTCAAAAAAAAAATCATTCTTGTAGGAAAAATCTTAAAAATAGTTACTTCTGGTCAAAATGACACCCTACGTGTTCTGTTGACCACGATTGGTGCTCATTTGCTACTCCCGACCTTGGGTCCTACCATAAGGGCCACTGCAACAGCTCATTTTTCCAGTGGAAATTCGCTAATAATGTACATAACGTAGTTTTAGTTTTTTTCACGTACATGCTTTCAACGTACAATAAACTGATTTAAAGCACTTTAGTGTTATTTCGGAAAATTTGATGATTATCCGCGAAATTCGATTATCCGCGAAATTCGATTATCCGCGGTATCCCCACCAGTCGATTCCCCGGATAGTCGGGAGTTTACTGTACTGTGTGGATACTACTTATACACAGAAGTGCTCCAAAGCTCCGTGCCTGCAGCCTTCTCGCTACAAAGAAGAGCTCATGTACCCAGGGCGCCTCCAACAAGCTGAGATACTAACGCAACCTTTCGGGTAAATTAAATCTAAAGTATCTACAAAATTAAAAATACTGATTTATATAGTGTTCCATATTAAATTAAAGAGCCCTCGTGTCGTCTGCCAAATAAATTGTTTGCAATCTAAAGTATTAAAACAAAACACACTCAACAGCATTACATTAAAAGACTAGTTAGCTTTCGAAGGGGAAAGTGTTGTTACATAATAAACCAATAAAACTTGATTTCCCGCCGCTAAGGAGACATATTTAAATGAGGAAGGACAGAAAATGATGGCGTTAGTGTGAGAATCAGACATTCTTTCCCGATTCTTTGTGATCAAAGAATGCGACGACGTTGGCAAAGTCGATTTTATGTCAGCAAATGAGATTTCTTTTCACACAATATTATCTTATCTTCTAAAGCGAGAGATAATTGTCTGTCTGCTAAATAGATCTGGAATCTCCGTCTAAGGATTTTTGATTTTTTGATTTTATATTGGGCCTTTGGCCACGAGAAATCGATTGGAAATGGTCACCAGTCTGGGAAAATTCGTTTTCTACGTCTTTTTATTAAATTAAAAAGTGAAATTTGTTCATTTTAAACAATACAAAGCACAGCTGATGCAAATGTTTTCAATGTCATTACAATAATCATCTGTTTTCTTTTAAACGAAGCACAGCTGATGCAAATGTTTTCAATGCCATTACAATAATCATCTGTTTTCTTTTAAACTGTATTTTATTAGAGGTAAGGCTAATGTTGTATCTATTTATAGTTACCATGGCAATGAATACTTCTGCTAAATAAACATACCCTTTATTTAGTTGTTTAATGTTATAGGCCTAACCTAAACGATGTTCACGGAAATTTGCAATAATAGTTATTGACGTGAGCGAACTAGGCCCTGCTTATAATCGAGCTTTAGCTCGGTCTCCTGGTACTAAAGAATAATGAGACTGTCCACAGACAACGTGAATGTTTTATTATCTGTTATTTGTTAATCGTGTAATGATTTTTATAACTACTCAAAACACTCAAAATAACTACATATTGTTTTGGATGTGACATGGCGTAGTTGTTGAACGTGCCGTCTAGCTTCCTAGTTTGATGGGTTTTCATTTTCGTTCGACAATTAAACTCGTAACCACCAGTTTAATTAAAAATAAGTTTTTATTTTATTTTATTAAATTAATCTAAATAAACGGTACCAGAAACTGGCACATACTTCCTCACAAACATATTTAAATTATTAAACAGATTCACAGTGACTTCATAATTGTAGGAGGGGTAGGAGAGCTGATATAAGTAGGAGATTAACTAATAAATATTATTAGCTAGATTGAAAACTATTCGATCGATTTCGAACGAATTTGCACCAAACACGTCAATTAGACCTAGTATATAGATGCAGGAAAATTGTTTGAAACATTTTGAAAAACAACCCCCTTTATGGCAAAAAAAAACCCCAAAGATCAGTTATTATTAGCTAAACGAGAATTTTTAGAAAGATATGGTTTTTTGCATATGGTAGGGTACATTAAAGGTACAATAAGCCAAATTTTATAAAAATCGTTAAAGCCGTTTATACAAAAATAATAACTGATATTTTGTGGGGTTTTTTTTGCCAAAAAGGAGGTTGTTTTTCAAAACCGTTTTTCGTGCATCTATATAGGCTTACTTGACATGTCTGGTGCATATTTGTTTGAAATCGATCGAATAGTTATCGCTCTAGTTTTGTATATATACTGACATACATACAGACAGACATTTTGTAAAAACCATCTTTTTGGACTCAAGGGGTCCCAAAACGTATATTTCCACAAAAATCTCAACATCCATTTGTTTTGCGATCACTATACTTTCTCTATACTATAGTATAGTGAGAAAGTAAAAAGCTTTGGTCGTGAAGAATAATTAACTGATTCTAAATTTGCCAAGTTGGTTGCTATGGAAATAAATGTAAATGTATTCCACAAACATGTTTTGCTGAGCACTTGATCCGAACAGCTGTTTTAGCTGATATAGGACTTTGAATGAGCCCACGAATGTTCACTATTTTTACGAGTTAAAATGAAAATTTAGCAAAAGCCTTTCTTAGTTCGTCTATGACCCCATAAAAATGTATCTTTGAATGTTCGTATTTATAAATTTAGTCGTTTTTTTCCATACGTTGATTTTATGTCAGTCAATCATTCAGTCAGGACATAGTCGCTTATATATATATAGATAGGTCTAGTACTGATTGATACGTCCATGCAATAATGCCTCCTTGTATTATATATATAAGGCTACTTACTTTTACGCGAATATATTATATATATAGTTCATTCCTTACGTTACTTACGACTCATGTCGTCGAGTGGCATTTAGTTACTCACCTGTAACAGATAGGCTATAATTAAAATTAAAACTTAGTAATTTTTACTAAACAAATTAAATAATGATAAACCTATATCAAATACTGTTATACTGTTTTTTTTTTATATATATATATCATGACAAATCCAAAACAGGCTATTTTTTAAAATTATGTAGAAATTAACCTAATTATGAGCATTTTCGTCCACCCATAGCCATTATTTGTAAGCTTTGCCACTCGGTAATGTGACAACAATGGAATAAATGACTAATTTAGGGTGTGAGACATACACTGTAATTGCCGGTTGTTCTACTTTTTCATATTTCATAAGACGTCTTCACTAATAAAGTTGTGGCAAGCCAAAAAAATTCAAAATTTTTGCGGTAAAATTATTTCAATTATTAACAGTTATTTAAGTAAAACAGTTTTTTTATTAAATTTTGTAACAATTGGGACATAGTCAAATAATTAAAACAATACAATCATTTTTTCATAATCATTCCTTGGAACAAAAGAAAACTGTTTTAAAAATGTTAAAGTGAAATATCTCGGAAACCTGTACGATAATTTTATAAGAGACAAAACATTACTATTTTCTAATGGTAAACGAAATGGATTTTCTGTACCTTGAACAACAAAGAAGTTATCGCCAAAACTCTAAAACGAAAAAATGGGTAGTTGTCGAGAACATTGTGCACTATTTCATTATAAAACCAGATGAAAAGATGGAACACTTTTTCGAGATTTGTGTTTTTCTTTTTAATACTCAAAGTGTGACGCTTTTGTCACGTTGCTGTCACGCTAGATAGCTCAAAAGCTTTTCAACTCTCCGCAATAACATTACGAATATTTTGGCACCTCCAGAAGTTTTCTACGACGTATGTGAGTGCTTATATCGTGTCCACAGACAGACACACGGACATAACATTTTTGGTTGCTTTATCGTGTTCAGAGACCTCGAAAACGTCGAGAGTTATCATAAAAAATGAGGGTACAACTTTTAGAATTTTCGCAAGATTTCAATACTTGGGCATTTTAACGCGAGCCGAAATAATATTACATTTCATTTTTACAAGTTAAATTATTCCTCGAGACACAAATGCCATTGAAACATCTAATACAATAATTTATAATTCGTGAAGCTGTTTTTTTGTGAACAAAACTCCTTCCTTATTTCTGGACCAAATTTAATGTTTGAGTTGTCAAAAAATTCGTCTCGTTTCGAAGTTTTGCAATAAGGTTTTAGATGTCAAAAATTCTTATCCTTAATGGCGTGAGATAATCTTAAAAGTCGGGGTTTCCCCACAAGATTAACATGGAACGAATTTAAAAACCATTTCTATACAAAACAGCTGTTTATAATAAGAAACAAACTAATCCAGCTGCTTTCGTGGAAGTAAATAATGATGTTTGTAGTATTCAGGTGGTTATAAAAACATTTCTATACAAAACCGCGTTTTATAATAAGAAACAAACTAATCCAGCTACTTTCGTGGAAGTAAATAATGATTTTTAAATAACAGATAAGATTCGGATGTCCAGCTATTGATACAAAATAATATTTTAAATTAGGCCTTTACTGTACCAACACATGTTTCAACACACACAAACCAAAAAAAACTTGCGTCAAGGAATTTAAAAATAAGAAAAAACTATGTTACATCCTAATGAAAAATAAATAAGACCTATTTATTGATAATATACGGTAATTGATAGTGAGTAACTTTTTGGTTAGGTTTTTGATTAAGTGTACACCTGAGCCTTACTGGTTCTTTTAACCTTTATTATAACTGTTGTTGTAAAATATACGAAATAATTTGATTTGAACATTTAACATGATTTACCATCTTAGTTTTGAGGTTATTATTAATCCTACGCCTTTATCATAAATAAAACATAACGTATGTTTTTAGAAGGTTCCATCGGGGGCTGGCGTGCGGAGCACGCAGGGGTCTCTCCTAGTTAGTAAAATTACGCAAGTTTATGTATTTAGTTTTTTACACCGATTGGATTTTCTGGTATTTGTACAGTTAAAGTGCCTATGTACATTCTGGACAGGTATAAAATATCTTTAAATTTTTATCAAATGAGTCTTGGTTTTAAAAATATAAATAAAACAATTATGTCATTTACTATCATCTTCCGCAAATAGTCTTTTCGACTCAAAGTAACGTATAAGAGACAATCAGATTTAGTACGAGTGCTGAATATAAATATACGCAAAACAAAACCATCATAATTTTATTTAAATGCCATCCTATTAAATACACATCGAATTGTAAACAAGCGCCATTTTGTACACCATTGTCTTCATCACGGCGTAGGAAGGGCATGTACTAGTTGAACAGGAAATGTCAGTTTTAAAATTGATGTGCAGCTACATTCATAATCGCGAAACGACAAACATCAAAAATGATAAACAGGCAACACTATTACTCGTGGAAATATTGCAAGTTAGAATGTCAACAAAGGACAAGCGTGTGACAGTATTTACTCGTCTCAGGACCTATATTCACGGTTCGAGTAAATAATTGATTGGAGATTTCAACGGATTCGAGTGGGACAGAAACGAACGCGTCACGATCGAGTACGGTTTTCCATAATGCTGGCATAAACTGTCCTGGGAAAATGTTAACCTTTTTAAAATTTTAAAAGTGCTTTGTAAAATATAGTTTGCCATTATTCACTTGGTCAGGATAACAGTTAAATGTTATGATTTATAGACTATTTATATATCTAGGGAAATGAATTAGCAAGCTATGTTTCATAGTTTGTATTAGTTTCAAAGTTATTATGAATAACAATTCCAGGAACAACAGAACTACCATGTGTTTATTTTAATAGTACTGTTTAGTTTTAGAATGGTACACGGGTTTTTTGAAGTGTAAATAGGCGGACAGAGTCCAAAATAATTTGTGAGCGGTGAATCGGATTTTACTGTCACACTCTAATATAGCAGTGTATTACTTGGTAATACCTCTGAAATGGACATTGTGCTTCCTCATTTCGTAAGTTGTGTTAAAATAGTTTACTTGGTAATACCTCTGAAATGGACAGTGTGCTTCCTCGTTTCGTAAGTTGTGTTAAAATAGTTTACTTGGTAATACCTCTGAAATGGACAGTGTGCTTCCTCGTTTCGTAAGTTGTGTTAAAATAGTTTACTTGGTAATACCTCTGAAATGGACAGTGTGCTTCCTCGTTTCGTAAGTTGTGTTAAAATAGTTTACTTGGTAATACCTCTGAAATGGACATTGTGCTTCCTCATTTCGTATGTTGTGTTAAAATAGTTTACTTGGTAATACCTCTGAAATGGACAGTGTGCTTCCTCGTTTCGTAAGTTGTGTTAAAATAGTTTACTTGGCAATACCTCTGAAATGGACATTGTGCTTCCTCATTTCGTATGTTGTTTAAAAATAGTTTATTGGTAATACCTCTGAAATGGACATTGTACTTCCTCATTTCGTATACTGTTTAAAAATAGTTTATTGGTAACACCTCTGAAATGGACATTGTGCTTCCTCATTTCGTATGTTGTTTTAAACTGGTTTAATTGGTAATACCTCTGAAATGGACATTGTGCTTCCTTATTTCGTAAGTTGTGTGTTAAAATAGTTTACTTTTTAATACCTCTGAAATAGACATTGTGCTTCCTCATTTCGTATGTTGTTTTAAAATAGTTTAATTGGTAATACCTCTGAAATGGACATTGTACTTCCTCATTTCGTATACTGTTTAAAAATAGTTTAATTGTTAATAACTCTGAAATGGACATTGTGGTTCCTCATTTCGTAAGTTATTTTAAAATAGTTTACTTGGTAATACCTCTGAAATGGACATTGTGTGTCCTCATTTCATAAGTTTCTAAAATATTTTACCTAGCAATACCTCTGAAATGGGCACTGTGCTTCCTCATTTCGTAAGTTGTTTTAAAATACTTCCTCATTTTGTAAGTTATTTTAAAATAGTTTACTTGGTAATACCTCTGAAATCGACATTGTGCTTCCTCATTTCGTATGTTCTTTAAAAATAGTTTAATTGGTAATACCACTGAAATGGACATTGTGTGTCCTCATTTCGTAAGTTTCTAAAATAGTTTACCTGGTAATACCTCTGAAATGGACACTCTGCTTCCTAATTTTGTAAGTTGTGTTAAAATACTTCCTCATTTTGTAAGTTGTGTTAAAATAGTTTGCTTCATAATACCTCTGAAATGGACATTGTGGTTCCTCATTTCATAAGTTTTTTTAAATAGTTTACATGCTAATACCTCTGAAATGGACATTGTGCTTCCTCATTTCGTAAGTTGTTTTAAAATAGTTTACTTGGTAATACCACTGAAATGGACATTGTGCTTCCTCATTCCGTGAGTTGTTTAAAATAGTTTGCTTTATAATACCTCTGAAATTGACATTATGGTTCCTCATTTCGTAAGTTATTTTTAGAAAGTTTACTTGGTAATACCTTTGAAATGGACATTGTGTGTCCTCATTTCGTAAGTTTCTGAAATAGTTTACCTGGTAATACCTCTGAAATGGGCACTGTGCTTCCTCATTTCGTAAGTTGTTTTTAAATAGTTTGAAATGGACACTGTGCTTCCTAATTTTGTAAGTTGTGTTAAAATACTTCCTCATTTTATAAGTTGTGTTAAAATGGTTTTATAATACCTCTGAAATGGACATTGTGCTTCCTCATTTTGAAAGTTGTGTTATTTTTAACTTTTCACATTTAAAACTGAAATATAAAAAAAATTAAATAACATAAAAAAGATTGTATGACTGTTTTCACGACTGCTTTCTTTTTTTAACTGTACCATGGTAAAAGTTAAAAAAGTAACATTAAAAAATTTAATTAGTCCAAAAAGTATTTTTTTGCACAAATAAAATTTTTTTAAATAAAAAATCATGATAAACATAAAAAAATGTTAGTTTTTTGTATTGTATATATAGTTTTGTTTTAATAAAAAAACATAACTGTAGAAATAGATAACAAATTCGGATCAGATTTGGAACATACCCATAATTTAGGTTCTTCAAGAGTTCCAAAACGCAAAGAGTTAATTTCGTTTTATTTTCAAAATGGAGCAGTTTAAAAATATTTCGAAACCCGTTAACTTAGCAAAAAACGTACAAGGTAAAATATTTTCCTGGCTAAACATTTTGTTTTGATTTCTATTGCAAATACCCTTCTAGAATTGAAGGGGCAGTAATTTCACGACAACCAAGATACTTTCACTTTCCGCCCGAAACTTCTATTAACCGGTGTAAGCTTTACCGGGGAACGTTTTGCATCAAACCGGTCCAGAAATTTAAAAAACTATTCCACACAATTAAGCAATCAACCTTGATGTTAAGGGGCTTCGGACAAAAATTCTGACTTGAATTCAGACTGTTCAAAATATCTGCTTGATATTGAAAACTGTAAAGACATATTCCAACAATCTATAGAAATATTGCAAAAAGATAAATAACACTTGTTAGTTAATTAGGTACATTATTTTAGCGAAAATTTAACTTTAGCATTGGATATTAAAATTAACTTGTCTTAGTAACTACATTTTTATATACACATTAAGATGAAGTTATCATAGCAAGTAAAAAACATTAATTATTCATAACTCGATCACGCAGGTTGACAGCTGACGTGAGTTGTGCGAATTTCAAAATAACGTTTATATGTTTTATGGTTTCAACTATTTGGGAAATTGGTCTAAAAAGACAGCGCCTTGCATGAGAAGTGACGTCGATTGAGTACTACCAATTAAGTAAACTATTTTAACACAACTTACAAAATAAGGAAGCATAATGTCCATTTCAGAGGTATTACCAAGTAAACTATTTTACAAGATGAGGAAACACAATGTCCATTTCATAGTTATTACCAAGTAAACTGCTATATACACATGTGTACTATATACAGGTTGTCCCGTAAGTATTGACCAAAACTTCACGAGGTTATACTATAGGTAAAAACAAACAATTTTCACCATATATAACGTATAGTCCTATCTTGCTTAGTTTTCTGTCTATCTGTCTGTATGTGTTTTTTAGAAAAAAAATTTTCTATCGTAAAAATGGTTTGAGATATCAAGTTGAAGCTTTTTACATCATCACAACAATTAACTATCTCTTAATTTATTATCAGCTGTTACATAAAAACAGCTGATGCATAATGCATTATGCACCTAATTCTTTTGTAATGCTGTACCTTTAAGCATAGACCTTTACTTGGGAAATCTTACTTATTTCTGTTACTACTTATCTTAGATCAATAAACCAGGTACCAAAATGCTTGCATTAAAAGGGGCTATTTTTTATGTATCTTGCCTTTTTTGTTGTAACATCACTCGTTTTAAAGTTATTAGGATTTGAACATTTTAAATGGCCGCCATTTTGTTTCTGTAAATAAAATTATTTTGAAACTTTTATGTAAGATGCACACTTATAAGTTCATTAAATTTAAACAGTTTCAACTTGATATCTCAAACCATTTTTAAGATAGAAATGTTTTTCTAAAAAACACATACAGACAGATAGACAGAAAACTAAGCAAGATAGGACTATACATTATATGGTGAAAATTGTTTGTTTTTACCTATAGTATAACCTCGTGAAGTTATAGTCAATACTTACGGGACACCCTATAGTAGAGCGTGACGGTAAAATCCGATTGGAAGCCCGCAAAATATTTTGGACGCGGTGCGCCTATAGAAGTTTACACTTCAAAAAATAATACAAACCCAAACATTTTATTTACAGTAGATGTTAACGTAGATGCATAACGTACTATGCAATAATAGTTTTCATTAGATGGTTAGTAGTCGTTAGTTTGTTTCAAATAATGGCTCACAGACAAAACTCTTTTGACACAAAATAAAATATTCAATTTTTAGCCGAATTTTTGAAGAAAATAAAAGCTATTACACTCGACCCAACTTGAAAAATCCTTTATTAGCCGAATTTTTGAAGAAAATAAGAGCTATTACACTCGACCCAACTTGAAAATTACTTTATTAACCGAATTTTTGAAGAAAATAAGAGCTATTACACTCGACCTAACTTGAAAATTACTTTATCAGCTGAATTTTTGAAGAAAATAAGAGCTATTACACTCGACCCAACTTGAAAATTACTTTATTAGCCAAATTTTTGAAGAAAATAAGAGCTATTACACTCGACCCAACTTGAAAATTACTTTATTAGCCGAATTTTTGAAGGATATAAGAGGTATTACACTCGACCCAACTTGAAAATTATTTTATTAGCCGAATTTTTGAAGAAAATAAGAGCTATTATATATATATATATATATATATATATATTTTTTTTATTCCCGGATTGATAAGTGGTAGGAACAAAATTGATAGGAAGCTCCTGATAAATAATTTTTTCACTATCCGTGTAAGGTTTTTACTACATTTCTCCCACTCATAAGCCCGTGTGCAATTTTTGAGCTATATCGTTCAAAAGGTAATTAAATTTACTATAATCTTGTGCAAAGGTAATTCAGGTACAGTCCCCGGAACAAGGAACAAAATTGATAGTAATCTCCTAATAAATTATTTTTTCATTCTCCATGTGAGGTTTTTGCGCAATTTCTGCCACTCATAAGCCCGTGTGCAATTTTTAAGGTATATCGTTCGAAAGGTAATTAAATTTACTACAATCCTCTGCAAAGTTATTTCAAATACAGTTTCCGAAACAAGGAACAAAATTGATAAGAATATCCCGATAAATGTTTTTTTTTCATTATCAATGTAAGGTAATTACGCAATTTCTCCCACTCATAAACCCGAGTGCAATTTGTGAGCTATATCATTCGAAAGACAATTAAATTTACTATAATCCTGTGCAAAGGTATATTTGGAACAATTTCCACAACAAGGAACAAAACTCATAGGAATCTGTCATTATATAATACCAGTTATTCCCTGATAAGAAAATTCGGCTATAGTAATGTGGCAGTGCTGCTTACGGGTTTTTATTTTAATATACTGAGATTAAAGTTGTCAGCATTTTCTGAAGCGTTATAATTGGCTTCACAACGGCAGAGCCTTCACACGATCCGATACGGTGACAACAGCTAGTATTAAATAAACATATGAATTCATTAAAAGCAATATAATATATTCATTAAAGCTATACAAACGACTATTTGAATAAATTGATATGTTACTGAGGAATTTCCATATTTCGAATAATTGAATTAAACATAAAACATACACCGTAACCAATCAAAATGTTTTTATAGTTTATAAAGGTCATCCGGACGTTTTATGCGAGTAATTATTCATGTACTATAGTGATGTATATGCAAACAACAACTCATAATCCTGCGATATTATTTTATTGTTTTTTTATTGGACTAAGCAAAGTATTCAACTACAAAAGTCGAATATTTTAATACTTCCATCTGTAAAGACCATTCCACCACGCAGATGGACTGCTGACGTGAGTTGAGCGGATTTCCAAAATTAAATTTGTACGTTTTATGGTTTCAACCAACTATTTGGGAAATAGGTTTATTCACGACTGTGCTGAATAGCTAAATAATGATTCGCACGCCATTCCGCATATTGGGAGTATCATCAATACACAAAGCATTGCGTGCTTCGCACGCCATTCCGCATATTGGGAGTATCTTCAATACACAAAGCATTGCGTGCTTCGCATGTCATTCCGCATATTGGGAGTATCTTCAATACACAATGCATTGCGTGCTACTCCCGACCTTGAGTGCACCTCAGCCTCCAGGGCCGGCTAAGCGCTGCTTCGTTTCGCTCGCAGGGGAAAAACTCGCACCTCGACCTAGCGGTCTAGGATTGTAGGCTGCTTCGCTTCGCTCGCAGCGTATAGATTCGCTTCGCAAGGTCGAATCCCGTCCGTCGGCATCGAATCAAGACTGCTAACACGTGGATTTAATCCGGGCCTCTTTATTGTATTTTACGATTCGATTTTGGGGAATCAGACGGGCTATATGGCCGTGTAAAAAAACAAAATGTTCAAAAAAATCTCCTATACGAGTACATATTTTTTTTTAGATAAAACCCTAAAACACTTATATACAGTACAAGGTAAAATTCAATCATACCCCTAAAATTTGCAGAATGAATATAACTTCCTGAAAGTTTGGAGTTAATATGTTACCGGGTTTAAAATTACGAAGGGGTTTACTTTTGCATCACCCCGTAAATACGTAATATTTCAATTTATAATTAAAACCCAAAACGTGTTCTGAGAACCATGATCGGTGTTCATTGACTACTTAGGTCTCACTACTATCGCTCATCTTTCCCATGGAAATTCGTTGGCTGATAACTTAGACAACTATTTGTTGGGCTTTAGATTTAACTATTGTCAAAAGGCAGCTATGGAGGTCTTTCAAGTTGTAATCCCTAATCCTAGAGTATGTCGATAATAGGGATCTTGATTGTGTCCTAAATTAAATGCAAAGAAGATGGCGGACTTAATCAGCTGTTTATCACTTATTGTGTTCAACTGGCTGTCGTAATACGTAACAGCTAAAATATATTATTTATGTTAATGTTTTCTAAAAAACTGTTCCAATAGTTTTGTAGGAAATCGTGAGCCTGTTGGCAAGTTTATCAATATCGAAAATTGTTAAATACAAACAACTATGTATTATCTTTGTTTTCTTATTATAATATAAATAACTAGGGGAAACCCCTGGGTGCTCCGCACGCCAACCCCATTGGAACCTTCTATACACATAATCATGTTATGTTTTCTTTATAATAAAGCTGTAGGATTAATAATAAACCCAAAGCTAAGATAGTAAGAAATGTTAAATGGGCAAATCAAATAATTTTGTATATTTTAAAACAGCAGTTTTTATAAAAAGGTTAAAAGAACCAGCAAGGCTCAGGTCTACACTTTAATCAAAACCTAACCTAAAATTTAGAAATACAAATAATTGCTTCAAAGTTTGAAATCAGGTGGTAATGGAAATATTAAAGCAAACAGTTGTTTTAATCTGTTATTTTATTCAATTGGTTGCTATGGTAATGAATTCAAGAAATATGTGTTGGTTCATCAGTCTAGGCCTAACATAAGAATTTTTTCCGACTAAATTTACAACTATTGAAATAAAAAATGTTTTTATCAAAACGAATTATGGCCTATGTTTCTCAGGGATAGTGAAGCTTTTTGGTAGTAAAACTATTTTTTCAATCGGTTCAGTAGTTCAAGAGATTACCCCCTACTACATACAAACAAACAAACAAATTTTACCTCTTTATAATAGACTAGGGGAAACCCCTGCGTGCTCCGCACGCCAACACAGTTGGAACCTTCTATACACTTATAAAGCTATGTTTTCTTTATAATAAAAGTGTAGTTAAATGTTCAAATCAATTTCGTATATTTTAAAACAGCAGTTATAATAAAGGTAAAAATAACCAGCAAGGCTCAGGCCTACACTTTAATAAAAACCTAACCTAAAAGTTATAAACACAAATAATTGCCTTAAAATTAGAAATCAGCTTAATGGAAATATTAGAGCAAACAGCTGTTTTATATGTTATACATTCGAAAAATATGTGTTGGTACATCAGTCTAGGCCTAACCTCTAAGAATTTGTTTTACTAAATTTACAAATATTAAACTAAAAAATGTTTTTATCAAAATGAATTATAACTTATGCTACTCAGGGATAGTGTAGCTTTTTATTAGTAAAACTATTTTTGCAATCGGTTCAGTAGTGCCAGAGATTACCCCTCGCATACAAATAAACAAACAAATTTTACCTCTTTATAATATTAGTATAGATGTGTGAAACAACTCTCTGATACGTCTAGTTAACTAATGTTTTCCACATACAGGGTGTTCTTTAAATTCTGCTACATAAACTGCATGATCTATTGGAACAGCACCTGTTGAAAGGTTCAATTGTCAACGGTTCAACACGTAGTCAGCTGTTTACACAATATTAGCATTTCCATAAAAGTTGAATGATCGTATCGGCCTCCCCCGTGTAGATTGGACCGTACTTCCGTGTTTATACAACCGGAATGAATGGGACGAGTCGAGCGTAACTTTGCGACCCGATTGGACACAGTTCGGACACGCAGAATCCTCATCGATAACGAGGTGTTCTATCTGATTGAAACAAGGTCTGCCATCGCATCTGGTAGACATCTATACAGAGTCGATTTTGTAATATTGGATTTTTGCTGTTAAATTACTGGATTGCTGTTTGATTTTTGCTGTTTGTTGATGGGTCAAAATTGCATTCCGTATTTTTTCATTTAACTCAAAAACTGTTTATCCGATTCTGATGAAATGTTTACCGTTGCGTAAACCACGAGCACAATAATTGTTTATAAACGCGACGCTGAACGTTTTTTGAACGCACTGAGCAGTTATTGACATACATTCAAGTATGGGTGAAATCAGCTGTGTTTTTTTATTCCCAATTCTTGCTAAACCGTTAAAGATTAACCAAAACATCTTTTTTTTTTAAAGAAAGCAGTCGCCGACAGAAGTGAAAACCGTAATGAATATAAATCGTTGGTCATATTGGTTTAATCTGAAATTAGATTATTTAACACTACCAAGTAAATTATTTTAACAGCACTTACAAAATGAGGTAGCACAATGTCCATTTCAGAGGTATTATCAAGTAAACTATTTTAAACAACTCACGGAATGATGAAGAAGCACAATGTCCATTTCAGTGGTATTACCAAGTAAACTATTTTAAAACGACTTATGAAATGAGAAAGCACAATGTCCATTTCAGAGGGATTACCAAGTTAACTATATACTCTGCTATATACACATGTGTAGGGGACTATATACGGGTGTTTCACGGGAACTCTGACAAACTTCAGGAAATCTTTCCTTGTATCAAGGGAGGAAAAAAATGTTATATAAACATAGGTCCCAAACCCATTTTTTCGTACTTATAGCTGAAAATTGGTTTTTTCCAGATTTCCGTGTATTCTAATGTTTTTTTTACCTCAGGACAAAAATTGAGTAGAGATATTGTGTTAAAATTTATGCTGGTAGTTGGAGCAGAAAATTCTGCAGACATACCATTGGTTTTTAGTCAGAAAATAACAATAATTAGTCGATGGTTTCCTTCCAAATTGTAAAATTAATTAAAAAAATTAAAGCTTAAAACCTGTTTTTTTTTTATTTGACAAGCTTTTATGTGAAAACTACTTGACAACTTGGGCTGCAACCTTACCAAAAGTTGTCAAATTTTATGTCTCAGACAATTTTATGTTGTCAAACACAACATCTCTACTCAATTTTTGTCTAGAGGTAAAAAAAACACGAGAACTACATGGAAATCTGGGAAAAAAACTATTTTCAGCTATAAGTACGTTTGGGACCATATGTTTATATAACATTTCTTTCTTCCCTTGATGCAATTAACCATTTCCTGAAGTTTGTCAGGGTTCCCGTGAAACACCCTGTATAGTAGAGCGTGCCGGAATAGAGCGTGAAGGGAAAATCCGATTCACCGCCCGCCAAATTTTTGGACACGGTGCGCCTATAGAATTTTTCACTTAAAAATCCGATTTAGATGACAATTTAAATATACATAAAAGTAGATAGGAAATGCATAAAAATAGAAGGCGATTTTAGTTTTATTCTGGAAAATTTTTAACACATCTCAGTAAATTTTTAAATATTACTT
Organism: Philaenus spumarius; assembly: GCA_018207615.1. NCBI lineage: Eukaryota > Metazoa > Arthropoda > Insecta > Hemiptera > Aphrophoridae > Philaenus > Philaenus spumarius. The sequence continues at coordinate 57,217 of JAGFPH010006836.1, forward strand.
TAATGTTTCGGTACATAACGATTTATTAAAGTGCGTTGAAGCAAACCAGTTTTGGTGGCAGCGGCGGTGATCGGTTTTATTATCCGGTGCTACGTGACGTCATACGGAAATCATTCTATTGCACGGTCGACATCGTACTGACCAGGCAGATTACTTTTAACTGCAGTGGATGTCAACCCGTCAAGCCACAAGTACTCGCTAATAATTTTCCTCAATATTTCTAAACTTTCCTCTTCAAGTTTAGTTTTCCCACGTCCATGCCGAGCTATTATTTGAAGACTTAAAGGATCCGATCAAATCAGCCGTTTGGGTGTTTTTTAGAACGAAGTTCCTTAACGCGGGATAAGGTAGGAGTCAACAAATAGAAAATGTAACGCCTAACTAAAAAAAGTGTTATTAATTGGTTGCTATGGCAATGACAAATATAAAATAAGCGTAACGAAAAAGCGTTATCAAACTGGTGTCTATGGCAATTAATGTAAATACATTCAAGAAACATGTGTTTTTTTTTTCATGAATTTAAATTAAGATACGATCGGTTCCGTCCGGCGTAGTTCAGGTATTATCGTCAATCGCTGAAATACATTCAATAAACATAAAATGTTGGTTCATCAGTCTAGGCCTAACCTAAAATTATTGCGTGTATATCTAATTTATTTTACCTGCCTTAACATCAACGCATACATTCAATAATTTTAGGTCAGGCTTGGAAGTAATTTTAAGTCTAGGCCTAACCTAAAATTATTGCATGTATGTTGCCGTTAAGACAGGTAAAATAAATTAAACATACAAACAATAACTTTAGGTTAGGCCTAGACTGACGAACCAACATTTTATGTTTACTGAATGTATTTACAATGAATGGACATTTAACTGTGTTTACCACCTTAGCTTTGATGTTATAATAGTAGATATAATTTGTCATTTCTGGGACCTTTCTATACAAATGCGGCTAACACCGAAAACGTCAACCCCCATTAACCCCAATCAACCCCAATTAACCCCAATTAACCCAATTGACCCCAATTGACCCCAATCAACCCCAATCAACCCCAATCAACCCCAATTAACCCCAATTACCCCTAATTAACCTCCCCAATTATCTCCGATTAAAAAGCAATTGCGATGCAAAACGCCGCACCAATCGACTTCAATCGACCTCAATCAACCCCAATCAACCCCAATTCACCCCAATTAACCTCAATTAACTCCAATTAATCCCACTTGACTGCAATTATGGCCGTAATTTAGACGATTTTTTTTCCCCATTTAGCCCTAAATTATACAGAGTATAGCATAAAATTTTCGTTCTTTCTAAAGTACGATTCGTAAAATTTACCTTTCGTTCTTTCTAAGGTACGATTCGTACAATTTACCTTTCGTTCTTTCTAAAGTACGATTCGTAAAATTTACCTTTCGTTCTTTCAAAAATACAATTCGTAAAATTTGACTATACCTCGTCATCATATTTTTAGGTAGAACGCATTTACCTCAAAACTACGATTGGTAAAATTTAACGATTCGTAAAATTTACCTTTTGTTCATTCAAAAATACGATTCGTAAAATTTGACTATACCTTGTCATCATATTTTTAGGTAGAACAAACACATTTACCTCAAAAGTACGATTCAAAATCGTAAAATATAATTGTTACTTTTAAAAATAAAAAAACAGAGTCTATAATAGATAATCTCTTTACTATCGGAAATAAGTATTGACGCACATGTTGTTTCAGTTATTTTCCAACCTTTTAATAACCTTTACTAACGTAAACAAGATATCCTATTGACGCACGTTGCTTCTTAGAATTCACGGGTGATGAATAAACAGTTCTAGATCACCGATAAAACTAAACGGGTCAGTTATTTTTTAACCTTTACTGACGCAAATTAGATTTCATATTGACGCACATGTTGTTCTTCGAATTCACGAGTGATGTATAAAAAGTTCTGGATCAATGGTCAGACTGGTTATTTTCATGAATAAAAAATTTGCTATTGACGTACATTGCAAAGGTTGTACTGTGAAGGTTATACTGATTTAAAGCATATAAACGTTCAGAGTTACAGATATTTTCATAGTCTTCGTGTTACTGCTGCTGTAGTGTTTCTGTCTTCGTCTTACTACTACAGTGTTTTATTTGTTTGCTTCTCAACAGTGCTTTTTAGTTTTTACTTCAACTCTTCTCAGTTAACAGGACTTCTGTTTTGCTAAAGGTGAGATAAAGTGTATTAAATTTCTTGAAAAATGAATACTTCAAAATTATGTTTTCTAAAACTTAGTGATAAAGCTTATACGCCTGAAAAAATGTCAGCTCAAGCTGCTGGATATGATTTGAGGAGTGCGTATAGTTCAATTGTACCAAAACATGGTAGACAATTAATAAAAACTGATTTAATGATTATTGTGCCGTTAAATTGTTATGGAAGGATAGCACCTAGATCTGGGTTAGCATTGAAACATTTTATTGATGTCGGAGCTGGGGTAATAGATAGAGATTATCGAGGAAATGTACAGATACTGTTATTTAATCATTCTGATGAAGATTTTATAGTAAATGAAGGTGATAGAGTTGCTCAATTACTATGTGAAGTAATAGCCTATCCAGATCTAGAAGAGATTAAGTATGTTGAGGATACTGGAAGAAATACAGGAGGTTTTGGTTCAACTGGAGTTTAAATTAAAAATATAAAAGTACAAATTGCATATTTTTAAAAAATTGTTACAAATTTTATTATATTTTAGAAAAATGGTTATACCATTTTCATTTATATTTTTAAATTATTTCAGAAAAAATGAAACGAAAAGCCGGAGAAAAAACATCTTCATCCATGTTAGGTGAAAAGCCTGGTGTGTCAGGTGAAAATCAAAAAGAAGAAAAGATTAACGTGGTCGATGGACGACTTACTATTTATTGGATGATTGAGACAATCATCTTTTTTGGTGTAGATAGCTTACTTCGGTTAAAAAAAACTCAAACATCTGCTAAATCGGCTATGCACAAAGAAAAGAACGATGAAATTTTAAATATATTAAATGCTTTTGATAGTTTTGTTGATTTAGTGAAAAGCTTAGTTATACATTCTAGAAAACTTAAATACGATGATTTATTATATTTGTTTGAAAACAATGAAAATAATTTTAAAGATAAAACTTTTACAATAGGTGCAGGTAACTTTTTCACTCGTCTAATAAGTGAAGACAAATCAGGTTCAGATTCGGATTCGGATTCTTCGTCTAGTTCTGATGCCGAATTTAAATTTGGAAAATTATTTAGTCAATCAAAAAGATCTAAATTGTCTAAAAAATCTAAAGATGTTACAATTAAACAAATTTTTCAAACAAATACTGACAAAAAAAGAAAATTAATGAAATCTCCAGGTGAAACTGGGTCTCATTTGATCAAAATTGAATTAACCGATTTAAGAGATTTAAGGAATGTCGCGGAAAAGCAATATTGGACTAAGGTAAATAAAAAGGCATACTTCGTACTAGACGAAGAATACGACGATGATGAAGAAACGTTAAAATCTATAATGGATGTTTTATATAAAGCTGGACAAAAAATATCGACAATTCCAAATGTCGATAATCAGTGTCACAAAGCGACTGTAAAACAAAATTCAGGTTATTTTTAAAATATTAGTTGAAAACAGTCGATATTCAATGTTATAATTATTGACAAAATTTTGTTAAAATGATTTAGTTAAAAAATTAGATTTTATTACATTTCAGAAAAGAGATGAGTAGAAAAAGAAATGCTACGCCTTCTTCGTCCGCCATATTGCCTAGCGTAACAGGTGAAAACCTTAATCGAAAAATTGCAAGATTGGAATTAGTAAAAAATACTAACGATTTTGTAGAGTTAGAAAATGCGTTTAAAGGCATTTTAAAAACTTTTTATTTAAAAAATAATGAAAATGAAATTAAAGATGTATGTCTACTTTTAACCTTTAATAAGGATAAAATTAAAAACATTATCAGAAAATGTTTAAATATTTATAGAAGTGTTAAATTTAATATATTGATTGAGTGTACATACACAAAACCCATGACTAATGAGTTTCAAGATCGTTCTTTTAAAACTAAAAATGAAACTGTGTTTCAAGCAACAGATATCAATCGTATCTTACATAATATGTTTACAAAAATCTGTCACGAAGAATCTGAATTGGAAAGTAAAGGCAGTGGTTGGGCTTTATATTCGGTTGATAGTATTTTACTTCGTTTCAGTAAATATAATCCTTTGAGAGGTAGTTCATTTCTTCCTCTACCTAAATGCATTGAAGTAAAGCATGCAATTATAAATGTACAAAATTATAATGATAATTTTTGTTTTAAATGGGCTATTTTAAGTAAGTATGTAGAGAAAAAAGCTCACAAACTCGGTCCAAAATATTATAAACTGATTGATAAATTTAATTTTAACGAAATTGACTTTCCTACTCCATTAAAACAAATAAATAGATTTGAAAAAAATAACGATGTTTCTATTAATGTATACGGGTTGGATAATAACAATATGTTATTTCCACTTAAAATTTGTGATTATGAAAAAAATAATCACTTTGATTTATTATTACTTACAAATGAAAATGGTGTAAGTCATTATACTTATATTAAAAGTTTTTCTAGATTAGTGAATTCTCAAATAAGTAAAAATATTCATAAGAAAGCTATTTGTAAACGCTGTCTATCGCACTATCAAGGTAAAGAGAGTGAAGAAAAATTTAAACAACACATTAAAACATGTTTATCTAATAAACCAGTAAGAGCTATTATGCCAGAGAAAAAAGAGGATTCGCCTCCTACAGTTAAGTTTATAAATTTTCATTATAGTTTGTGTGTGCCTATTGTAATTTATGCCGACTTTGAATGTTTATTAAAACCAGTAAATGAAAGATTAACAAAATCAACATTTGTAAACAACGAACACGAACCGATGAGTTTTTGTACATACATAGTAGCCGATAAAAATGTTTTATCCAAAGAAATAATTGATAACTTGCCGAAAGATCCTTTTTTATATAGAGGGGAAAAAGCTCCCGAAAAATTTATGACATACTTAATTGAAATAATGAATACAATTGGTAAAATAGCAAAAGATAAAAAAACAATGTTACCTCTCACTCAAGAAGAAGAAATTAAATTTAAAAATGCTATGTACTGTGAAATGTGTTATTGTGAGTTCACAGGATTTCACAGACCGGTTCGTGATCATTGTCATTTAACAGGTCGATTTAGATCTGTCCTATGTAATAAGTGTAATTTGAAAAGAGTAAATCAGAAATATGTTCCTGTTTTTATACACAATAGTTCAAATTATGATTCGCATTTCATAATTAAACAACTAGGTTGCGATTCACAGCGTATTAACATTATACCTAATAATAAAGAAAAGTATATATCATTTGAAAAATATACAAATAATGGACTAATTTTAAGATTTGTTGATACTTTAAAATTTTTAAATACGAATTTAAATTCTCTTTCCAGTTATTTAGCTCAAGATCAATTTCATCATGTCAAACAAAATTTTAAAAATGACGATATACCATTTGTTACAAGAAAAGGTGTATTTCCATACGAGTATACAGATTCTTGGAACAAATTGGAAGAATCACATTTACCACCTAAAAATTCTTTTTATAATAGTTTACAAAATTGTCATATTACAAATGAAGAATATGAATTTGCTAATAACTTTTGGAATCATTTTCATTGTAATACATTGGGCGATTACAGCGATCTGTACTTGAAAATTGATGTGCTTTTACTATGCGATGTTTTTGAAAATTTTAGAAAATTATGTATTGACTTTTATGAATTAGATTGCGCTCACTATTTAACATTACCAAGTTTTACTTTTGATGCAATGTTGAAATTTACTAAAGTTGAACTTGAGCTATTTACGGATTATGATAAATATATATTCATAGAAAAGGGAATAAGAGGAGGTATATCATCCTGTATAAAACGTTATGCTAAAGCAAATAATCCTTATCTAGGTGATAGCTACAATAGTGATTTACCTAATTCATATCTTTTGTATATTGACTGTAATAACCTCTACGGGTGGGCTTTAAGTAAATCTATGCCGAAAAATAAATTTAAATGGAAAAAAATATAAAAAATTTTGACATACTATCTATACCTGACGATTCTCCTAAAGGTTATATATTGGAAGTAGATATTGAATATCCTGAAAAATTACACAATTTACATAATGAACTTCCGTTTCTCTGTGAAAATAAATGTCCGCCTAACGAGAAACAAACTAAATTATTAACTACTTTAGAAGAAAAAAAGAATTATGTTGTTCATTACATTAATTTAAAGCAAGCTGTTCAAAATGGTTTAATAATTAGGAAAATTCATAAAATTCTAAAATTTAATCAGGAACCTTGGTTGAAACCTTATGTTTTGTTCAATACTGAAAAACGAAAACTAGCAAAAAACATTTTTGAAAAAGAGTTTTATAAATTATTAGTAAACGCTATGTTTGGAAAAACAATCGAAAATATAAGAAAGAGGCAAGTCATTGAATTAGTGAATAATGAGAAAAGATTAAATAAACTTATATGCAAGCCAGTTTATCTGGAATCGATAATTTATGATGAGTCACTTTGTGCAGTTCGAAGTGCGAAAGAAACTGTTTTGTTTAACAAGCCTATTTATATAGGTTTCAGTGTATTAGAATTGAGTAAGAGTTTGATGTATGATTTTTATTATAATGTATTGAGAAAAAATATGGATTAGACAATATGAACCTTTTATACATGGATACTGATTCTTTCTTTCTAGAAATTATTACAGATGATATTTATAAAGATATACTAGAACCTGATCTTAAAATTTTTTTTGATACATCTGATTATCCTGTTAATC
>JAGFPH010006837.1:16979-42628 GCA_018207615.1 Philaenus spumarius
AACTGGTAGGTTAGCCAAAAAAATTGACCGTAAGTAGACCAATTTTTTGACCGGAAATAACTTTACGTATATATGTGTGCGCACTCTAACGGTCGCATTTTAGGATGCGTTCACAAAGAAAGCTGGTTGCAAGCGCTTGCTAACAAGCACTGGCCGGCGCTGACCGGCGCGAGAAAAAGTTTTCATTGTATCAAGTTTGTGCGTTCAGAGACAACGCTTGTTCCGACTTGCAAGCGCCTGCTACAAGCGCTGACCGGCAAGCAAGACCTTTTGATACTTGTTTTCCGGCGCTGGTAGCAGTCAAGTCGCTGACAACTCACAGTGAAGACTACATTTTTTATCTTATAATGCTTTTTTTAAATTATTTGTATAGAATTATTATATGGTAAATGGTTATTAAAACAAATAGTTTCAAACATATTAAAGATTTAGCTCATACAAATAACTAGCCGTTCTTCCGAATGAATTGGTTGCTTTTGCCAGTTTCCCCAGGATTTATCCAAAGTAGTTTCAATTTTGTTGAGGATAAATTGAATGTGCTCGACTCCATTCTCAATATAAGAAAAAACCTTACGTTGTCCAATTTTAATTGAGGAAACAGATGGTGGAAATCACCAAATCTTCCTCTTCCTCGGTTAATTTAATGTATAACACCGATTCTCTTTCGGTGCACTTTCAAATATACATTTTGAAGCAAAAATAATTTTTCACCGCTTGAGGAAATCATTCTCGGAATGAAATTTGCAAGCTTTTGTTGTGAACACCCAAAACTATTTACAAGGGCTTGCAAGCGCTGGGAGCAAGCGCCTAGAAACAAGTAACTTGCAACCAGCTTTCTTTGTGAACGCACCCTTACGTCCGATTTGGTCCGAATTTGGTACACACGCTTGTTGTCTAAGTCACTTAAACGAGTTCGTTAGCAAAAAAAAAAAAAAAAACTGACCGGAAGTAGACCACATTTTTGACCGGAAGTACCATGTATATAGGTGTGCGCACTCTAACGGACGCATTTTATGTCCGATTTGGTCCAAATTTGGTACGCAGGTTGGTTTTCTAAGTTGCTTGTACGAGTTCGTTAGCCAAAAAAATTGACCTGAAGTGGACAAAATTTTTGACCGGAAATAAAAAAATTTTGAGATTTTTCGTACTAGAATTAAATTTTTTTGAAGTTTTCTTTAAAAAAAATAGACATACGAAATAATTTTGCACATTTTGTTTTTTTACGCGACCTTATAGCCCATCTGGTTTCCCCAAAAACAATCAAAACGTAAAATACCGTAAAAGCACCAGAATTAAATCCACGGCTTTTATCGTGGAGACCGATGGCAATATATTTGGTACATGCTGGCAGCACCTTAGTGAGTAGATCAATTTCCCAAATAGTGGTTTGAAACCCAAAAACATATATACATTTAATTTTGGAAACTCACGTCAACGGTTCAGCTGCGTGGTCGAATTATTGTAAATTATTACGCGTTGTCAAGTTACTAGGAATATACAGTGTAGGCTAGATCGTGGTTGGTAGGGGCATGCCAAGAAGACTCGAATTGCCCACTCGACTTTAACATTGATTGACAAGTGATCAAATTTCCCACAACATAATACCGTCTCACAATGTAAGAGGTTAATTTATTTTACGACACTTTCATTCGGGTCAAAGTTGTACACGTGCCGGCGTGTGGTAGTTGCACACGGTGAGATTACTTCATACCCTGTCGTCGTGCGGTCACTTCTGCTTTTATAGCAGGCAATAGAGTTACGTTTGTCTTAGTAGGTACTGAACGCGATTGCTTTAGTTATGCGGGAAAACAGTTGATCTACCTACAATATGCGATTACAAGCATCAGGAACGAGTCAGAATTCTGATTGGTCAGCGTTTAATTTACGTAGTATGCCTTCTCCGAAATTTTAGAACAAACTGAGTTTTCTTAGACTGAAAAAACGAAGGTGTTAACAGTTGTTGTGGTGCCGTTGTTGATAAAAATACGCATTTCAAACAGGATAAAATTTCAACCACGAAAGCTTCGTGTGGCCGAACTCGCGAGAGAATTTCCAACCAACCTGTAATCATGGCGTCACATCTTTCCTGCTCAGTGTCGACGTCTACCCTCACTAAAGCCCCTCCGAACGGGTCCCACTCGCGAGTCTGGCTGGGTTCGCGTTTAAAAGAGCCAAACTCGCAAGTGTGTGGGCCATGACGAGCCAGACTTGGCCACAATAGGAGGGCTCGACAGGGCCTTCTGTCCGGCTCGGCTGTGGGCTCCAAGTGTATGGCGCTTCCAAGCCGGACTCGCTCATCTACACGTGTCGCGACAGTAGTCAGTGTGAGACAGCCTGATTTAGGGCGCAGAACGAACAATGTCGGAGTCGAGAACAGTTATGATCCCTGACTTTTTTGACCAGGTTTATAGAAGAGTATCGTGAGTTGCCGTGTCTGTGGCAGGTTCGCAGTGCTGACTACTCAAATAGGGGAAAGCGGAATGAGTCTTGGGAACTTCTTCAGGTAAACAAAGAGAAAATCCCAAATGCTAACATGAATTTTGTCAAGAAAAAATAGATGGTATAGTACAACGCACTTAGAATGGCGTGCGGGCTGCGCATGCGCAGGAAAGCCCGCCTCCCACCAACTTCAGTCAGTCAAATAGTAAAAAAAGTACAGTCAGTGTCAAATCTGCACAGACGTGCGTGGCTGTGTTGTATATGTGATGTGTATAAAGCCATCGTCTATAAACTTGACTGTACGCCTCGCTGCCTAGCCTCGGTAGGGGAAATGTGGTGGGATAGCTACCCTCCCCACACGCCATTCTAATTGATTCTATCTATATCCGGCCATGTAGGAATTTTTAGCTATGTAGGGTTTAACTTTCTCGAGCAGAAGGTTGAAATTTCGATCCGACATTCTTAGGTGATTTCTGTGGTCATCAGGTCAATCAGTTCTTATAAAGTTCGTATGTGTAAATATCAACAGCCAATTATTTGCCCTCCCCCTACCTTTCCGTTTCTTCTTCACAAACACACTGAACTCATCCAATACTACAACAGCTGCTGCAACCTGCTTCGATAGACTTATTTACGAGCTAGGTCCGGAGACAGTTAAACACGTGTGTGGTGTTTATTTTCAGAGCATGGCTCGCGAGTCAAGTTCGGGGAGCCATGGTTGCGAGCGAGACTAGTACGTGTATGGGTGGCTTAAGGCTTGACAGGAGTGAACAAAATATTTCTGAGTTGACCGCAGCTCTCCAAGTGGCAGAGCTGTACACTACTAGAATTGAGTTTGTGTGCGTTTCATTCTTCCGCTAGCAAATATGGGGCAGTTTCGTAAAGGCGAAAACTAGAGGGTTACAGACGTAACCCTGACTGCAAACGTACTGAATTGCGCATGAGTGACAATGTATGTATGTTTGATCAAACACTGCTTTCTCTCACACATTCGAAATTGACGGATGTATTATTTTTCTAGTATTCTTCCGCGAGCAACAAGTTGTATCCACCAGAGTGCAGGCTAAGTACTCGAGTAGGAACACAAATTCGACGCGTACATGCTTTCACAATAAACAGTTTTTTTCGTCAGAAATTATCCAAATCTATTTAAATTACAGTACGATTTTTTTAACCGTGCCCTCGGCCAAGATTGTACTAACCTGAATGATAACGTTAGAAATCGCTCTGTCTACTCTAGTTTTCTCCACGAAAACTGAGCCGAGCGGCGTGAAACAGCGAAAACCGAGCTTCAATAACACTGTCATTTAATACACTTAGCAGCGATGTAAAATTATGAAACTTTCACGGATGCGCAGATAAGAACCATACGATTCGTATGATGTAAAAGAAAATCAATTACAAAACCTATTTCATATTAAAAAAATCAATATTACAACAATGTACTTTAATAATGACATGACATTTTCACACCTCTGGAAAGTTTTGTATTTGTTGGTCAGAGACAAAGTGTTCGCGAGAAAGTTTTAGATAAAGGTCCAAATTAAATATTTTATTTGAAACATTTTCCGTTTGACTTACGGTTTGCTCGGTACGGATGTCGGGAGTTAGATTACGCGGAAAAGTTCCTGCCTGGGGGGAAGTAGGCCTACTTGCATGGTGTCTGGCATTTACCTTAACCACACCACAGTATTATTATTCGAATACTCGAACAAGAGACAAGTAGTCTATGACTCATTCAAGTAGTTTTTTTTCAATAATTTTATTCGAATAATTATTCAATCATTTTTGTTTATTCGAAGTTTGTGGAACTGCCTTTACAATCCCTCCCCGCTACACCGATAGCCCACCGAGCGCTAGCCGAGCCGAGGGCACGGTTAAAAAAATCGTACTGTACTTTTATTTGAAAGGCAATTAAACTTCGAATGTGGTGATGTTTTTACAATTTTGATATTTGCATTTTTGAATAAGAAAAGAAATCGCAAACTTTGATTTTAAGTTAAGTCAAAGAACAAATTTAGTAAAAACAAATTTAAAAAAATAAACTAAATGATATCCACATTCCGACTGTCCATTTATTTAAAATTACGTACTCAGGTTAATTTTCTGACCATTATTACTGCAGTAATCTTATTACGCGTTCAACAACTCTTATGGGAGTTGAAATTCAAGATGGTGGCTGGGTCTGCAGTCTTTATAGTTTCCCGTCATCTCTTTCTTTTGAAAAGTTTCAATTAAACCACCTTGTCTGTAAAGTCTATGAAACACGGACAATACGTACACATTGTGGACCCGATGTGGCATTAACTTGAACATAATTATTTACAAGCCATATGAGACGACATCTTTAATTATTTTGTAACTTAATACAGTTTTTTACTTATATTCCGGCGACAAATTTTACTGTCACACAAACTGTTGAATCAAAGGTCTGATTGTTGGAAGTTGTTCACCCTTTGCTTTAAAAGTCTCCACCGAAATAGCGTCGGGTTTGGGGTTGGGAGGGGTGGAAGGTGTAAAACCTGCGGTTTTCTAGGTTTTTTTTTGTACAAATATGTCGTAAACCCTTCACTTTAGAGCTTAGTTTGTTCAATAACTTTTTATAGTACGTTAAATTCTGTGCAAAAATGGTTATATAACAAAAATGTAAAATAATTGTAAATAATGAATTAGGACCCTTACAAAATTCTATATTAATATAAATAAAAATATTGTATTGTTTGGGATTATTATTAGTTTAGTAACTTGTTTAGTTATATAGTTAATGTTAGGCTAGTTATAATAACGCGAGGCAATTGTTAACGCCTTACTAATGTAACGTAGTCTTAAGCCACGCCCATTTCAGTTTTGTATAAATACGGGTCAGGAAACAATGTCAGGTTAGTTATAATTTGACTATTGTAGTTTATGCATCACTGAAGATGGTGACTTTGTCGTTGAAACGCGTTTGAGTTAATAAACGTATTAGTTGTGGGATTTTGTGTTCAAAGTTTATTCTATCAAACAAAAATGGTTCTATAAGTTTTTTTAATGCGATCAATAGTTTTGGAGATATGGAGGGGGTAAAGTAAGGTATTTCTGAAGGTATGGTTGAAAACGTGTTTAAAATAACCAATTACTCGACGATTTACCGTATAATTAACATGAATGGGTATGTTTTGATAATACAGTTCAGTAGACATGTGGTTGAGTGTTTGATGGACCCTTTGCTCTAAATGTGGTAAAAAGTACCCACCTAAATAGCGTCGGATTTTGGGGTGGGAGTGATGGAAGGTGTAAAAACTGTATGTTTTCGAGGTTTTTTGCAAATATCTCATAAACCCTTCACTTTAGAGCGTAGTTTGCTCCATAATTTATAAGGTACGTTAAATTTTCTACAATTACGATACTGTACTTTACGGGTTTGGTATTACAGTGGGGGTACACCAAACAAACCCCCCCCCTCTCATTATAGTGGGACAGGAACACGAAACCGTCTCCACTGCGCCGAGCGGGCTACCTGGCATTATCTGACAGTTTTGACAGCCGAATTGGAATTCACAAAAGCAACTAACCGTGGTAATGGCGTGATACTCCTCGAATTCTAAAGTAACATAATGAATTAATGTACTTTTTATGTAATTTTATCTCGTACTTTTGAGATACTCTCAGTTAATCTATGTAGATCCACTTATATATTACTAGAATGATTTGGTTTAACATTACAAATCAAGGAATGACTCATTGCAGACATTACCAGCTCTAACCTAACCTAATACTCCTCGAATTATAAAGTAACATTTTATTTTTAGTTTAGTAAAAATATAACAAATATTTACTCTTTCACCGATAAAAAAAAAAAAACAACAACAAAGCCAGAAGGCTTTACAACGATATTTGATTGAACCACTCGAAATGGATTTTGAAAAAATCAAAATGGTTGCAACTCAAAAATTTTAAATACTCCCAAATATCGTTATGTGGCATATTGTTTGAAAGCTTATTTAATTCTGAATCCAAAAAGAATAATGATTATATTAAAACAAAAATAATACAGCAAAATGGGGCAAAATCGGAAAACATGATTTCGTTGTTTTTGGCCGCCATTTTTAATCGGTTAAAAATATGGATTTGCAAATTTCACCGTTGGTTTTTTCTTGAAATTCTACATTGAAATGATGTATCACATGACCACCTTCCTATTAAAAAAAAACAAAGTTACATTCAAAATGGCGGAATTTTTTTTTGATATCTTAATAAAATAGTATTTGTACATAGAGTAGGTTTCTCAATCACATCTAACTTCAACTTTTCCTTATATACGAAATATTAAACCGTACCTAGACTTTTTTGACACCTTGTATAAGTGGCTCTACATAGTCATTCAAAATTAACTGCGACTGCGAGCATCTCAAAAGTACGAGATAAAATTACATACAAAGTACATAAATTCATTATGTTACTTTAGAATTCGAGGAGTATCATGTCTGAAATGAAAACAATTACGGATTCATTTCAAAAGAGAAGTATTAACCCTCGTCACTTCTGCATCACTGAGCAGACCCTTTGCTAATTAATGGCCTCGGCGCTGTAGAGACTAATTTACCCTAGGCGCTGTGGAGACTCGGCGCTGTGGATACACCACACAGGAACACGGGGGACTGACGATGACGTTCCCTCACTGATTTAAAAAAAATTTATTTTGTTTGTTCGTAAATTTAATTATTGGTTGTATTTAATAATAGTCAAATAAATTATTTTTGAATGTGTACTGAAATAGGGCGGGTATTAGTTAAATGTGGAGGGGGAGCAGAGTTGGCCTTGCCTCAGATACCTTACTGCCGTCTGTCGGCACTTCATGATTCTACTCCCCAAACCCGACGCTACTTCGATGGAGACTTTTTGCCACATTTAGAGCAAAGTGTAATGGAAAACTTCCAACAATCGGACATTGTTTTTTTTTTGTATTACCCAGTTTGACTAGGTTACTAGTAGAGGTCCGCGAACTTTTCACGACACCCGAATTAACGTCCTAGTTAACGCGCTTCTACGCAACATTAAGGGTGTGCAATACCATGAAGAAACAGTCCCATACAGTCCTCATTCAATATAGCTTATCTTTCATCGAATTTTGACTTACCGTAGATGAAAAAAACGGTAAATTATCAATGTTTACTTAAAATGTTTGTTTATAAACAAGACGAAACACTGTTTTATGTTATAAAATATTTGGTCGTTGAAAAGACTGCAGAGTGTAAAACAAGACGCGCACAGTAAACATAACGCATTTTGTGTGATAAAAGAAATGATACGTTCATTTCACAGTTGAACTGCAGTGCCAAATTGCCGACTGGGCGTCATAATCTTTGTAGCAATATGTACAAACCAGATAATAAGGCTTATAATGACGCGTGGAGTATCAAATGCCGATTTGATAACGCTCGTAATGCAATTAAGATACCAAGCGGGAACATTTTGACGAATATGATGGATCTAAAGCTAAACTAAAACACATTAAGCTTAAAGTCACCGAAGTTCCTCAAACGCGGGTTGCGGTAGGTGTTAATAAATAGAAAATGTAACGTGTAACACAAAAAAAGTGTAAATAATTGGTTGCTATGGCAATGACAAATATAAAATACGAGTAACGAAAAAGCGTTACAAAATTGGTTGCTATGGCAATGAATGTAAATACATTCAAGAAAAATGTGTTTTCGTTCATCAATTTAAATTAAAAGGCGATTGGTTCCATCCGGCGTAGTTCAGATATTTCGTCAAGCGCTGAAATAAACATAAAATGTTCGTTCATCAGTCTAGGCCTAACCTAAAATTATTGTACTGTATGTATATTTAATTTATTTTACCTGCCTTAAAGGCAACATACATACAATAATTTTAGGTTAGGCCTAGACTTAAAATTACTTTCTAGGCCTAACCTAAAATTATTACTAATATTTTTACCTCTTTGTGACTTCGTCTGCGTTTCTTATATATGATGCGTTTCAAAAACTATGTTTCATCATCAGATATTAATAACAGTTTTTATTTTGTTTGCTCGCCAAATTTAATTATTGGTTGTATTTAATAATAGTCAAATAAATTATCTTTGAATACGTGCTGAAAAAGGGCGGGTATTAGTTGAACGTGGAGGGGGAGCAGAGTTGGCCTTGCCTCAGATATCTTACTGCCGTCTGTCGGCACTTCATGATTCTACTCCCCAAACCCGACGCTATTTCGGTGGAGACTTTTTGCCACAATATATTTACTGGGATATTTTATTCGCTTCCAGACCGAAGTACTAAGTTCAGAGCACGGCAACAGACTGAGCCTTTCTGACCCCCCACCACTCAAATCAATTCCGAGTCTACTGCGCATCTCAAGGCCATGGGTCGTGCTAGGACCTTCTCTAGTGTACAAGTAATATGATCAATAAGAGATAAATATATATATATATTTTTTAAACCCCAAACGGCTGAACATATTTTCTTGAATCTTAGCTAAGAACACTCTCCGCTTGAATCGAGATCAAGTCACCACTCAAACAACAAAAAAACTAAATCAAAATAGGTTCACCCGTTTGTTAGCTACGATGTCACATACAGATAAACAGACACATAGATACACAGACCCACAGATACACACGTTAAACTTACAACACTCTTCTGTTCGCGTCGGTGGTCAAAAATAAGACTTTTGTCAGAATTAATACACGCAAGAGAGACCTTTTGCCCACTGGTTCTTTTTATCATAAACATTGTAGAAAAAAGTCTACAAATTTCTCCCTTCCGGAAGGGGTTTATGGAGGGGTTTCGAAAAGGTACAAACAACGGTTATTTTGACTTAGCGGGTAAACGATGGGGGTTTTAAAGAAACATTAAATAGAAAAGTTGTAGCTTAAGAAAATAGCTTTTTTACATTCCAATTTTTCTGTTTTAAAACTACTATTTTATTTGTAAACCCTCCCCCTTGGGAAAGCCGGAAAGGCATGCATTTTCCCTGTACAGATTGAAATATATTTGAAGGAGCGGGTCGCGCAGGCAGGCGATTGTGAGTGGAAGCATTGTATTTGGATAACCTAATAGAACTCCGATCCAATGCAATATTTCAATTCGACGATAGTGGCGCGATCTATGGGGGAAACGACGGAAGCGGTGCGTAGCACCAATGCCTTGATTGATTTCTCCCTAGCGCTACCTCGCGGCGCGATCATGCAATATTTTCCCGACAACCTTTTTCTCGCCACACAACCGCCGTATGCATGCCTGCATGCATGATCTATTTTATTATTCATGATCTATGGTGGAAGGGAGGCGCTATGCTGTGTGTGGCGGGGTGGAGGTTGTGACTGATGCCAGTGCGCTACTACCCAGTCTGTTTTTTTACGGCCGGAGCGCGGCGCATGGCTTACTGTGTCACTGATTTACTACTACTAGAACGACTCGGCTGAACATTCATTTTTGTTTGTACACCACAAACTGAGTAAAAATAAGTCATTGTTTTCTTATCACATAAATAAACTTGGGGCGTCAACACTATAGTGTTTTTAGGAACGGCAGTGTACTAGACATCGCGGCGAACCTCTGTCACCGACTGACTCGCTACACTTGCCTACAAGCTGTTAGCGCATGCTCATTGGCCGTCCCTGCTTCTGCGCATACAGCCAGCCGCTTCATCACATTTATTTTCATCTGTACTATTCGGTAATTGTACAGAACAGGGTGCCGTATAAACTGGGAAAAAAATAAACGCTACACACTATTATGGTACTAGAGGGCTTCGCTGCGGCCCTTTTGGGTATATTTCTAAAAGTGTATGCTGTGTAATACCCGCAATTAGTGTTTGTAATGAAATATCAATAGTGGAAATATTTCGAGTTCAAAGCGATAACTGATAACCTTGGCACAGTTCCGTGACAACAACTGTGCCGCGACGGAAACCTGTTTTAAACTTTATTTGCTGATTTAAATTGTTAATGAAAACTTTGCTTCCAGTGAGCGTATTATTGTAAATATCTTAAAATGCGTAAACTTAAGCGCTTGCATTGCTCGTACGAAGTTCGTTGTTAATTTCAACGAACCTCCGGCGGCGATCCATAAGAAACCCGCAAACATTCAGTGGCCATTTTGCAGAGTAGTTGTAAACATGGCTCTGTCGTGCAAGGAAAATCAAACGTTTTTAGCGAATTTCCATAGGAAAAATGAGCTTTGCAGTGGCTCTTATGGTAAGACCCAAGGTCAGGAGTAGCTAACGAGCACCGATCATGGTCCCAAAACACGTTTTGGTGTGTCATTAAAAATCATATATATATATATATATATATATTGTGTTCGCACTCTATCGGCCGCATTTGGTTCAAATTTGGTACACATATTGGTTGTTTCCGTCGCTCGGACGAGTTCGCTAGCCAAAAATCCAACAATGGGAAGCACGTTTTTTGACCGAAAGTAACTATTTGTTGAGATTTTTCCTACGAGAATGAGTTTTTCCGAGTTTTTTCTACAAATATAAATGTAGGATGTTATTCTGCACATTTTGTTTTTTTACGCGAGCTTATAGCTCGCTTGGTTCCCCCAAGATCGATCAAAACGTAAACTACCATAGAAGTACCCGGTTTCTGCCGTGGGGTTGGCGTGCGAAGCATGCATTGTGTATTGAAGATACTCCCAATACGGGGGTTGGCGTGCGAAGCACGCAATGCTTTGCGTGTTGAAGATACTCCCAATACGGGGGTTGGCTTGCGAAACACGCAATGCTTTGTGTATTGAAGATGCTCCCAACCATTTTGCAGCTATTCAGCACCGTCGAGAATTGACCTATTTCCCAAATTGTTCGTTGAAACCCTAAAACATTCGCCTATAAACTTAATTTGAAAATTTGCTAAACTCACGTCAGCGGTTCAACCGTGTGGTCGAATTATTCAGTTTGTTGCCAAAAAACGCATCGTTCCTGCAAGGTGTTGGCTCGCTGGAATAGCTCGTCTTTTTTAATGATGTTCGGCGCAATCATGTTGAATCAATTTTCAAATTCTGAAAAGTCGGTAAAGCCCTCGTTACATATAGATTTAACTCATTCCACGTTCAACTCCTCAACCTCATCCAGCAAAATTCCTTCGTACTATACTTTTTTTTTTAGAAAATGAAATGATAACATGGGTTATCGATTCCCAGGTTACTGATCATTTTATGACTTCTCTAAGTATTAAACATGATCGAGGATTCAAGAGACTTGGAATTAATATTGGTAAACGGATTATCGATTTTAAGATATTAAACAAAGCTTTAAGGGATGTTGACTGGAGGGTAATGTATACATCGTCCACAGTCTCAATCGCGTATTCTCACTTTTCAAAAATTTTGGAATCATGCATTCAATCATCTTTTAGATTGCCAAACCTAAAGAAAAATTTAAAAAAACTGAAACCGTGGATGACTGAGGAGTTGATGATTAAAGTAAACACTAAAAATGCATTATATAAGAATTGCTTGAAAGAACCACTTAATGTGCTGTTAAAAGACCGTTGTGTAAGAAGCAAAACGTTGTTGAAACGGGATATCTTAAATGCGAAAAATGAATATTATAAAACTTATCTCGAAAGCAATAAGTTAAATCCCAGGCGCCAGTGGAAGTGTGTTAAAGAACTCATAGGAGAATCTGGGAGTCCATTAACTCAGTTAAGTGTAAGAGATACTGACGGCAGTGTAGAATCCGATCCTAAAATAGTAGCGAATATATTTAACAATTTTTTTAGTTCAGTAGCATATGACTTACGATTGAGTATAGACAGAGATAAAACGTTTATTAGACATGCAAGAATTAATTTAGATTTTGCTAAAGACAAATATTTTAAAAAATGCACTATTTTTATACCCTACTAACTGTACCGAGATTCAAAATATTATTAATACTCTTAGTGCTCGCAAAGCTCCGGGGTATGACTCAGTAACACCGGTTATAGTTAAAGGTATTGCAGAAAATATAATTGAACACCTCGTTTATCTTATTAATTTTAGCATGTCATCAGGTGAATTCCCAAGGGATTTAAAAAATGCTATTGTCGTACATCTATAAAAAATCGGATAAACAATGCCCTAGTAATTATAGACCGATTGCGTTGCTTTCAATCTTTTCTAAGATACTTCAAAAAATATTAAAATCTCGATTGGTAAATTTTTTTGAGAAAGAAGGTTTTTTTAGTAAAAATCAATATGGATTCCAAAAAAAGATGAATACTGAAAATGCCCTTTTGAATTTCTTTGAGAAGGTTTATGAAGGAATGAACGACGGTGATTTTAGTGCTGGAATTTTCGTGGACGTGATGAAAACTTTCGACACAGTAGATCGCACTATTCTCCTAGATAAGATGTATAAAGCAGGGATAAGAGGAGTAGCATATGAATTGTTTTTATCTTATCTTTCTGGAAGAAAGCAGAGAGGGAAGGTCGGAGATAGACTCAGTGAGGAAGTTGAAATAATCTATGGAATTCCCCAAGGATCTGTGTTATCAGGGCCATTGTTCCTTATCTATATCTATATACATAATTAATTTGCTAGGGGTTATTTTGTGAGTAGAACTCCTCCTAGAGTTTTTAACCGATTTTGATGTTTTTGGTGTCATTTTACAGAGCTCACTCTGAAGTTGTGCTTCCCTTAAAATGAGCTCAATGTATGTTAAGGGCTTCGCCCCAGTGGCCCTCAAAGTTGCCATGTTAATCTTATGGAAGATCAATCTTAAGGAAGAGGAAGAAAGATTTCTTTTGATTTTATCAGGGGCACAAAAAACAGCTGTTCGTATGAAAAGCTTAAAACAGCTGATTTTGATCAACAGCTGATTTTGATCAACAACTGATTTGGATCAAAAACTGAATATAATTTTAGGTTAGGTAAATCAAGCAATAGCGAAGCATTGCCCGGTCCACTAGTATATGTAAATAGTTTATGTGACGGTATCTTTAAAGGAATGTTAACAGCATTCGCGGATGATACTTCACTTTTTTACAGATCTAGAACTCTTCAAGATTTACAAAACAGTATGCAAAACGATATTAATTTACTTAGACTTTGGTTTTCCGACAATTGTTTGGCAATGAGCCCTAAAACCCAAGCGTTAATTTTTAACTTAAATAATAAAAAACGTGTAAACTTATCGCGCAAATACCATGAAGTTAATTGTATCTCACCAAACTGCAACTGTTTGCCCATTGCTCTTGTAGATGAAATTAAATACTTAGAATTATTTGTTGACAGCAGGCTAAGTTGGAAGATTCACATAAATTACATAAAAAATAAGGTTATTAAATACACAAGAATTTTCTATTTACTTAGACCCTTTTGTAGTCAGAATCTATTACGAACATTGTACTTTGCCTTTGTAAATTCGAAGTTAGAGTACCGGTATGCTTTAACCTTATGGGGAGGCACTTATAATACTACAATGAAAGCAATTGTTGTTCAACAAAACTCATTTATTCGTATTATACAAAATAAATCAAAATTGGAACATGCTTTGCCTATTTATAGTAAACTTGAGATTCTACATATAAAGAATTTGTATATTTATAAAGTAGGCCTATTAAAAGTTTATTATAATAAAAATAACAAACAACGAGAAGATATTCGAAACCCTGCTGTAATCCTTAGAAATAGATTGAATGCGTATGTCCCAAGACCTACACTTACCTTATATAAAAAAATGTTCATCTATCTTGCTCCGAAGTTTTATAATTGCTTGCCCCATCAAATTAAAATTGTTAACAGGTTAAGTAAATTCTTAAGATTGTTAAAAACATATCTTCTGTTTCATAACAATATTTCTATGTTTTATGACTGTTTAGAATAAGATATGTTTTATAAGGAATATGTTTGTGTTGTTTTATTGGTAGGTGTAAGAATATGTAATTGTTAGGGTAGGATTTCTGTTTTTTTTGTTTCTTATGTTAACTAAGGTATATATTTCTTATTTTGTTATAATTAATATTATTTGTAATAATTATTTGTCCCGTATAAATAATAAGTAGCTTTTGTATTTTGTTCGTTCTTCCATTTTGAGAGAAGAATATATTTTAATACATTTTGGGAAATTGTCAAATGTAACCGATCAGCCGCTACCTCTCTCTCTAGCTCTTGTCTTTTAGATTTTTAAGTTGCATATGTATCACCCCAAATAGGTTTTCTATAAACCTCGGGGTCTGACTTTATTAGTCTTAAGTTCTTGTGTCAAAATTGTAATCTGACATGTATATATGTAAATATTTGACTAATAAAGATATTTCATTTTATTTCATTTCTGCCTCGACCAAGGCTGGGCAGTACCAAAACCTTTGTGGGCGACCCGTACTGCAATGATAATTGCTGGAGCCGCCACTGCAGTATCTTCTGCATCATTTACTTTTTATCTATACTAATATTATAAAGAGGTAAAGTTTGTTTGTTTGTTTGTTTGTATGTAGGGGGTAATCTCTGGCACTACTGAACCGATTGAAAAAATAGTTTTACTAATAAAAAGCTACACTATCCCTGAGTAACATAGGCTATAATTCATTTCGATAAAAACCTTTTTTTATTTCAATATTTATAAATTTAATCGGAAAAATTCTTAGGTTAGGTTTAGAATGATAAACCAACAGATGTAGCCTGTTTACTTTTATTACCATAGCAACCAATTAAATAAAATAACAGATAATATAATTATTTGCTCCAATATTTCCATTAACAGCTGATTTCAAAATTTGAAGCAATTATTTTTGTATTTCTAGCTTTTAGGTTAGGATTTTAAAGAGTAGACCTGAGCCTTGCTGGTTCTTTTAACAGTTATTATAACTGCTGTTATAAAATATAAGAAATAATTTAAATTGAACATTTAACATTATTTTCCATCTTAGTTTTGAGGTTATTATTAATCATACACCTTTATTATAAATAAAACATAACATATGTTTTTAGAAGGTTACGTTGGGGGTTGGCGTGCGGAGCACGCAGGGGTCTCCCCTAGTTTTCAATAAAATTAAAACTATTTCAATTCACTATGATGTATGTCGGTCGAGTAGTACACTTTTACCATAGATCATGAATAATAAAATAGATCATGCATGCATACGTGGGCTGTGTGCCGAAAAAAGGTTGTCGGGAAAGTAGTGCATGATCGCGCCGCGAGGTAACGCTAGGGAGAAATCATTGGTAGCATTAGTGTTTCACACAGCTTCCGTCGTTTCCCCAATAGATAGCGTCACTATCGTCGAATTTCCAGTGGAACGAAATATTGCATTGGATCGGAGTTCTATTAGGTTATCCAAATACAATGCTTTTACTGAGGTAATGCAGTAAATCGACAATGTCACGGTACGACATAGTGTGGACACGACTTCAGATGTTAAAATCGCATTAAGAGTTGTTTATGTAAACACAAATTAAATTACATTCACAATTATTCATTTTGTACGATTACTTTGATAATGTGTTTGCAACTAATATGAAAATATTTATAACCTTGTCGGTCAATAGTGTGGTATCGCGGATTGCGGTTAAGTTTAATAATAGTTTGGTTAAAAATAATAACACAACAGAAACACGATAAAAGCTGCATGAAAACAATCGTGCGGATGCTACACTGAAACAAACGTACAGCAGAAATGTGTTAATGTGGCGGCCATTAAAATAATTCGACCACGCAGCTAAACAACTGCGCTGACGTGAGTGGAGCGAATTTCCAAAATTAAATTAATATGTTTGAACTAGCTGGCCCGATCCGGCTTTGCACGGATAGACAAATCAAAGTTAAATGTTTATTAACAAAAAATATATTATATCAATAAATATATTACACTATGTATTTCTTACGGGGATTTTTAGTAACTTTGACCCCCTAAACCTCCCCTAAAATTTCGAATTTTTTAAAACCCTTTTTTAGCGAGCAACTAGGGCCCTAGAGGAAGCTACATACCAAATTCCATTCCCATCCGTTAGGTAGTTTTTTTAGTAACTTTGACCACCCAAAACCCCCTCTAAAATTTCGAATTTTTTGAAAAACTTTCTTAGAGAGCACCTATGGCCCTAGAGGAAGCTACATACCAAATTTCGTCCCAATCCGTTCAGTGGTTTTTGGAGAAATCGTTATTTAGTAACCTTGACCCCCCCCCCAAACCCCCTCCCTAAGATTTCGAATGTTTTGAAAACCTTTCTTAGAGAGCACCTACGGCCCTAGAGGAAGCTACATAACAAGTTTCATTCAAATCCGTTCAGTAGTTTTAGAGAAATCGTGATTTAGTAACTTTGACCCCCCAAACCTCCCGTAAAATTTTAAATTTTTTGAAACCCTTTCTTAGTGAGCACCTATGGCCCTAGAGGAAGCTACATATCAAATTTCGTTCCAATCCTTTCAGTAGTTTTTGAGAAATCGTGATCAGTGAGTCAGTGGATTTGCTTTTTATATAATATAGATGTTTCAACCAACTATTTGGGAAATTTTTTTACTCACGAAGGCGCTGAATAGCTGGCTTTGTGTACGTAATATATCAGTAGAATTTGTTTTCACCTCAGCCTCCAGCTTCGACTCGAGCGCTCCTTCCTTCCATTCGCAGCGGAAAAATTCGACCTTGCGGGCTCGGGTTATGGACTGCTTCGCTTCCAAAGAAACTCGACCGTCGGCCTTGGATCAGAAGATGCCCCCCAGGTGGATTTGAACCTAATACTTTTATGGTATTTTACGTTTTGATCGATTTCGTGGGAACCGAGCTAGCTATAAGGTCTTATAAAAAAATAGAACGTACAGAATCATATCCCACATTTATTTTTGTAAATAAACCATAAAAAGTTTAATTCTAGTACGAAAATTCTAAACAAAATGTGGATTGTCGGAGTTTTGCTTTTAAAGCTAATGCCAATAAGTAAAATTAAGCCATTTTCAAAATGCCCAGTATTGTGACTTTAAACGGCCGCCATTTTGTTTAGGGCGAATCTTTTGATGTCTGATTTACGGCATTGTGTTCTCCTAAGGCAGACCTTTAATTTGATATACAGCTCTATGCTATTTAAGATTTTCCTTCGACTCCCTGCGGGCCGTCCCCCTAATGTGATACAAAAATTATAATTCCTTTAAAAATGTGTTTTTCTTTCGGTAGAGAAACGACGTACCAAGTTTTGTTGCTTAATCCGCGATGGTTACAAAAATATAACGCCGTTTACAGACTTTTGTGACGTCCTGTATGTACAAATGAATGTTTGTTCCTTTGTCCTCTATAGACTCAAAAACTATTCGACCGATTTCACTAAAAATTTCATAGTCTATCCATATTAATGCCAGGAGTGTTTAGACATTGCAATTACTACAGTCTAAGGGGTTAACATGGAGTTGCTACCTCTATACAATAAATATAAATTCAATTAACTTCCTACAAGCTATAAAGTTAAAATTATGTAACTTAATATTACTATTAATTGTTATAATAAACCATTATCAATTCGATTACTTAAATCAAAGTAATAAAATGGGGTAACTGCCCTTAAAATTAAATAATAATTAAAATGGGATGGATACCCTTATAAATTAAATTGCATTAACATTAAACACCCATGTTTAATACATGCACTATCATCTGTTCTGATCATAAAAGTCTTATTTTAACCACATTTATGCACTCACTAAATGGTGTTTGTTAATTTAATCCAAATATATATTTGTATACACAAGTCGGGCAATAGCTGGTCACACTAGTTCATTATGTAAGGACTAGTAAATCGCCGTGAAAAATCACAGGCGGATTAATTAGATACACATCAGAAATACATCATTTATACAAAATACTATTTAAACAACACACTTTATCTAGGCCCACCTAACTATGCAGGCGGGGATTTTTAACTCGGTAAATGTGTACAATTATAAGGACTATAAAATTGTAGGAATATTTGTTAAGATTTTGTGTTTATGTATATTATTATATATATTTAAAGAAAGATAAAAATATTATCTTTTAATTGGCTTCTCTTTCATATTGATAGATCAAATGATTTAGAAGTTATTAATATTATAGGCTATATTATTGATTGATGTTGTAAACATAACCCCAAAGTATAATCTACGCTAGGTTTTGTTTGCGTATTACAGATGATGGATGAAATCAGTTGTTATATTTATTATTAAGTTATATTATTTCTTCTTTAAATGTTACTCCACGTTCACTCGCTTTTATATATAAAATCTTTACAGTATAGAGGGAAATAGTCGAATATTAACAAATTAAACCATATAATCTATATATATATAAGCGGTTATGTCCTGGCTGTATGGCTGTACAAATACGAAACACTGTTCTTATGGGGTCATTGAGGCACACTAAGAATGGATTTTGTAAACAAATTATTTTTAAAGCGTAAAATAGTGAACATTTGTTTGCCCAATATAAGATAAAACAGCTGTTCGGATCGAAACCCTAGTTTGTTGTTTACATTTTGCTACAGTAGCAATCACTTAGAATTTGTTTATTATTCTTTGCAATCAACAGCTTTTCTAGGTTCGATTAACAAACTAAAAGCAAACACAAGCAAAAATCAACGAAAAATGCTTACTGTATTCAAATTTAATTACTGTTTTTAGAACAGCTGATTACATTGTTGATTGTTGCCAGGCCGCGTTGCTTATTACTTTCACGTTTGAGGTCGATTACTGCTGTAACGGTTCTTATCACTACAGAGAAAGTGATTTTTTTTAGCAGAGCGCATGTCTTTCCGGTGGTCCCAGATTGATGCGAACTGCTGTAGAGTTTCAAGAACGGGCGAACATGAAACGGTGAAACTTGAACCAGACGTCAGGCTTGCGTTCTTACGAGTAAAATGGTTTGCAATTTCTGTAAACTCATTTATAGTTTACAGACTTTAATAGTTTGTGTTAGTAGCTCAATATTAGAGGTCTACAGCAGAAAATTAAAAACAGTAGTGCCTAACTACAAATTTTAATAAAGCAAATGGGAAAAATTGCAAATTATTACGAACTACAATAAATAATTAGGTACCGCTAACTTAACTTCAATTTTATAAACACTAGTGGACCCGGCAATGCTTCGCTATTGCTATTGCTTGATTTACCTAACCTAAAATTATATTCAGTTTTTGATCCAAATCAGTTGTTGATCAAAATCAGCTGTTGATCAAAATCAGCTGTTTTAAGCTTTTCATACGAACAGCTGTTTTTTGTGCCCCTGATAAAATCAAAAGAAATCTTTCTTCTTCTTCCTTAAGATTGACCTTCCATAAGATTAACATTGAAACTTTGAGGGCCACTGGGGCGTATCCCTGAGGACCGATGTAAATTATAATGGGATTCTGCTCATCTACAGGACACTACCTTTCTAACGGTATTCGCGAATTTCTCCTACGATGCACACAAGCTTAGAAAAAAGGACGACAAGTTTTGTGCTTGCCTATTAATATATATATAGATTACTTTAAGGGACACATAATAGCCTACAAGTAATACTTTACAAAGATTTTAACACAAACGCTTACAGGTACCAGAAGGTTTATTAGCGAATTTCCATAGGAAAGATGAGCTACTGCAGCGACCCTTATGGTAAGACGTAAGTTCGGGAGTAGTAAATGAGCACCGATCATGGTCCCTAGAACATATATATGCATCCGGGTGTTCGAACTCTTAACGGCCTCATTTTAAACCCGATTTGGTCCAAATTTGGTACGCACGTTGGTTGTCTACGTCGCTCGGACGAGTTCGTTAGCAAAAAAATTCCAACAACCGGAAGCATGTTTTTGGACAGGAAGTGACTATTTTTTGTAAGAGGCTGAAACGTTTTTAGTTTCTTCTAAAAAAATAAATGTAGGACATTATTCTGCACATTTTGACTTTTTTCAACGACCTTAGAGCTCGCTTGGTTCCCTCAAAATCGATCATGAAATTTAATTTTGGAAATTCGATAAACTTACCTCAGCGGTTCAGTTTCGTGATTGAATTATTTTTATAAGAAAGTAAAATATTATTGGACTGGTATTTCCGTGGTTTATATTAATGGACGTTGACGAACAATTGTACAAGAGAAATGCGTCATTCAATGATTCAGTGGCCGCGCCAGACGCAAGCGGAAGTCGATGACGATAAGCCGTAAGGGCTCTAACCATAGCCCCGCGCCCAGAACTTTGGTCCTACAGTACACATGAGCCTAGTTTTACGTATAAAGCCATTGTTTAAAGGGGTTTTCTTTTTTTCAGAGCCTCCCTACACTCGATTTCACGTTCACCGTGCAGTACGGAGCGCCCATAAGCCGTGTTATCCAAACGGCACTCTCAGTGATGCTAACCGTCCAAAAAACATCAACTCCAACGCAATGCTCATGCAGTTGCAACGCGCATGACAATAAACGTGATGTACCCAGTAATGGTAGTAACATGACTATCTCCCGTAAGACTTGTACTGCACGGTGAACTGTGTAGGCGTAGTAGTATTTAATATTTGTTCAACGCAGCCAGTGAAATACGCTTTAAAACGGCTAGCCTTAAGTGTACAGTACACATGTGTGTGTTGTAAAGTGTATCGTCTAGACTCTAGACAACACAACAGACGTAAGGCGTAGGGTCAACAGTGTTTACACAGTTCAAGTTTGATACTGTCATAGATCATGAATAATAAAATAGATCATGCATGCATACGGGGGCTGTGTGCCGAAAAAAAGGTCGTCGGGAAAATAGTGCATGATCGCGCCGCGAGGTAGCGCTAGGGAGAAATCATTGGTAGCATTGGTGCTTCACACCGCTTCCGTCGTTTCCCCAATAGATAGCGCCACTATCGTCGAATTTCCAGTGGATTGAAATATTGCATTGGATCGGAGTTCTATTAGGTTATCCAAATACAATGATACTGTACATTTATTTTGATCTACTTCGTTACGCCGATGACGGGATTGTTATAAAAATAATTCGAATCATTGCGATTACGTAGAAATCCACATAGTCTACGGAAATTACAGTAGATTAAATTCCACAGGAATAACTAAATTTTGAGATACAGCTCGAAGGTTTTCTGCATTGTGTTCAGATATGGATCAGGAGAAGTCTACATATGATGATTGACGGCTCGGACAGAATTGCATTCCAGGCTGCATAAAATGAATACAAAAGTGCATATTTGTTTTAAATGGTTCAAAATTACTTCTCGATGGTTTCTGAGGTCGCTGGTGCCAGATTTAACGAAAAACTTCGCCTATGCCCAATGAGGCCCCAAAAGGCTCAACATTTTTAAATTGAGAAAACGACTTGGAAATCGTTTCCCGATGGTTTTTGACTGATGCTCGTTAGAGGCTCTACTAGGCGTTAGGGCAGGGGGTGAATTATAAGAATGCACTTTTGAATGCATTTTAGGTGATAAACTTTCTTCTTTTAAACGACTCCCTTGAAATAGCAACACAATGACCTGCTTTTCATTTTTAGCATATTAAATGTGACAAAAATAGCCTCTTAAAAAAATACTATAAAATAAAATCTGATTTCGTATCCAATGCCTCCCTACCAATTACCCTGAGCCTAGAATTTCAAATAGTTCTGTTCACAAATCCGGAGCATTCAAGAGCGTGAGAAAATTTAGGTTGTTTTTTTACCCTCCAATCTTTGGGGCATTAGCGATATTTTTCCCTAATAGAGTTCCAACCAGCTTAGGTCATATTTTCTGATGTTTTTTTTTCTAATTTCCTTGGTTTAACAAGAGTCGATGCAATCTTAATGAAGACGTTAGTTACCTTTAAATTGCACATCTGAAAAGGTTTTTACCACCAATATTAAGGGGTGGGGGTAAAATTGAGGCGAATTACATTTTTCCCTCGCTGTCCACAGGTGTTGTTTGGTTATTTCTTTTCATTCGTTCTACTCTCCAACTACTTCCTCACTCATATTCGTGTGTATAAATGATAAAATAAACATTACGTAGCCATGTTTTGGTGAACATCAGTGAAGTGTTGTCATAAACGAAACTTACACTAAAGAAAATCAGCGAACGAATATGAAACTTCACCAATGTTTACCAATTACCAATGAAAAGTCCACAAGGAATGTACCAACAACACGTTCGTCTTCGATTTATTGCCCATTTATTAGCTATACAAATCCACACCGACTTTCGCCAAAATACAATCATCATATTGATCACATCCGCGCACTAAAAAACTAATAAAACTGCTTAATGTACAAAGAAAGAACATTCAGTTCCTTCATTGGCTTTATTGTATGACTATCTGTAACTACAGTCTAAAGTTCCCGGACCCTCCCCAGTCCGAGCACCGGAGATTTTGCCTTGCCCTTCCTTCTTGTCGTGCCTGTATGGACAGCGTCAATTGGATCGGAGTAGGATGGTGAGGGTAGCGGCGACCGGGATCCTGACGCATGCGCAGTAAAGTAGGGGCAGAGTTTTTGCGAGAATTAAAGGAATTTTGTATACAATACAGAGATAAAATACGCAACTCGTGTCATTTTAATGCATTGTTGCTGGAGAAAAGCGGCGCTTCCAGATTTACGTTCTGGGTGCATATCTTCATTTATTTCTCGTTCGACAATGGTAGGCTTATCAATAAAATTGATGCAGGAAAACTATTTTTATCACTTGATAATGGTGAATGCTCCGTTTTAAATATTACCTAAAATTGGCCAATTATAGAATGATAAACAATAAATATAGTCTTGTTTGACAATCTCGTTGTTGTAGCGACAATGCAACAGGGGGATTTACGAATACATCCCTGCTTAAGAGCAATATGCCGCTTTCTAGGATTAGAAATTTACTCGTGAAACACGCGATTCTAACGAGCACGAGGCTAAGTACTGGCGTCACGTGACTAAAGGACACGACGGAGACTTCTCCGATGACACAATACACCGCAATTCCCCGTTTTAATCGTGAATGTTTAAATTTTCTTATACTCTTGTGCGCTGCGCAGTGAATTTCTCTAGATTAGTACGGGGTTTTGGAGCTGGACACTGTGCGTCACGATCCATCTCTTGTCGGTGTATTCAACAAACACTCGGGGCGACCGACCAGGACCCCACGCCCTGAGTTGTAAACTACAGACGAATTTAGTTTACACGGTAGAACCTAACACCTAACTGTCTGATAGTGGGGCTCCACGCTCCGTATAAAATGAAATGAGTTAAAATCGTAATTAGCAAGAAATAGAGAAACAAATATTTTTTATCGCGTTCTGGTTTTTATCTTAAATCAGCTTTGTTGGCAGACAAGCAGATGACTCACAATAACAGCGAGTGTGTGGCAGTATAAACTAACTAAACATAATCATTTCCCTAATGATGTTACTTTGTCAAAACTATAATCCCGGTCCGGTTTTATTCAGGTTACTATTTGACATCATTTGGAAATAATACAAAAGGTTTATTAATTAATTTTACTAATTATTATTAACTAGCTGGCCCGATACGGCTTTGCACGGATAGACAAATCAAAGTTAAATGTATATTAACAACAAATATTATATCAATAAATAATATAAATTGCACTATGTATTTCTAATGGGGATTTAGAATAACTTTGACCTCCCAAACCTCCCCTAAAATTTTGAATTTTTTGAAACCCTTTCTTAGCGAGCACCTAGCGCCCTAGAGGAAGCTACATACTAAATTTCATTCCAATCCGTTCGGTGGTATTTTTTAGTAACTTTGACCCCCCAAACCTCCCTAAGATTTCAAATTTTTTGAAACCCTTTCTTATCAGCACCTACGGCCCTAGAGGAAGCTACATAGCAAATTTCATTCCAATCCGTTCAGTAGTTTTAGAGAAATCGTGATTTAGTAACTTTGACCTCCCCAAACCCCCCTAAAATTTCGAATTTTTTGAAAACCTTTCTTATAGAGCACCTATGGCCCTAGAGGAAGCTACATACCAAATGTCGTTCCAATCCGTTCAGTGGTTTTGGAGAAATTGTGATTTAGTAACTTTGACCCCTAAACCCCGCCTAAGATTTCGATTTTTTTTAAAACCCTTTCTTATTAGCACCTACGGCCGTAGAGGAAGCTATATACCAAATTTCATTCCAATCCGTTCAGTAGTTTTAGAGAAATCGTGATTTAGTTTACTTTGACCCCCCCCAAACCCCCCTAAAATTTCGAATTTTTTAAAACCTTTCTTAGTGAGCACCTATGGCCCTAGAGGAAGCTACATACCAAATTTCCTTCAAATCCGTTCAGTAGGTTTTGAGAAATCGTGATCAGTGAGTCAGTGGATTTGGCTTTTATATACAGATATATAGATTTGCAAGCCTGCTTTGGCTGACTGCACACAGGAAGGAGCAGGAGCAATGAAACATTTTGCTCCGAGTAATATTTCAAACTATGAAACAGTTATTTGTATTTCTATCTTTTTAGGTTAAGTTTTTGTTTAACTGCAGTCCTGAGCCTTGCTGGTTCTTTTAACCTTTATGCAACTACTGTTATAAAATATACGAAATCATTTGATTTGGACATTAAACATTATTTACTATCTTATAACGGGGTTATTATTAATCCTACACCTTTATTATAAAGAATACACAGCATTTGTGTATAGAAGGTAACGCATGGGTATCCCCTAATTCTTAAATAAGAATTACGCATTAAGTTTTCTGAAAACGTCTAGGCTCATTTGTACCACTTTGTATAAACACTACTGTATTTATTAGATTTATGACGGAGCAATATGTTTAGTGAACAAATGAAACTGATGTTGTAGCTAATAATCGTAAAAACTGCCAGACCTGATGGAGTAACTCTTTTCTGGCCTTTTTTACTGCAAAAGTTTGAATTACAGATTAAATAAAAGGTACCAGGAACTGGCACATACTTTCTCACAAACATATTTAAATTAGTAAACAGATTCATTGTGACTTCATAATTGTAGGTGGGGTAGGAGAGGTGATAGTAAAATAGGAGATTAACTAATAAATATTATTATTATTAGCTAGAGAGAAAATTATTCGATCGATTTCGAGCAAATTTGTACATAACACGTCTATTAGGCCTGTATAGAGGCACGAAAAAGGGTTTAAAATTTTTTGAAAAACAGCTCCCTTTTTGGCAAAAAAACCCCAAAAATCAGTTTTATTATTATTAGCTAAACAAGAATTTTTAGAAAGATACGGTTTTTTGCATATGGTAGGGTGGTACATTAAGGGCTACAAATAAGCCAAATTTGATTAAAATCGTTGGAGCCGTTTTTTTTATAAAAAAGTTATAACTGATTTTTTGGGGGTTTTTTGGCC
>JAGFPH010006837.1:56063-73124 GCA_018207615.1 Philaenus spumarius
AACCTAAAATTGTGTTAAGTTTTTGATCCAAATCAGCTGTTTTATTTTATAATATGTAACAACAGATGTTTGAATTGAGTTTTATAATACCCTACAGTAAGCACTTTTCGTTGTTTTTAGTTGGTCAATCTAACCTAAAAAAGCGGTTGGTTGTGAATAATAAAACTGATTCTAAATTGGTTGTTATGGCAACGAATGTAAATGTGATGCTAAGCTTTTCATCCGAACAGCTGTTTTATCCGAACTTGCACTATTTTTACGGTTTAAAATAATGATTTTATAAAATCCTTCCTGAGTGTGGGTCTATGACCTCATAAGAATATACCTTTAAATTTTCGTATTTGTATCTTAAGGGTCTGCTCCAGTAAACGAGAAAGCAACCGGAAACGCGACCGCTTCTCACTATATAGCTAAACAATGCAATTTCTTGCAGCTGAACGCTTTGACATTGTCTCATTTCAAACCATTTTGTAAGTCTATCTTTTGTAATTGAGCGTTGAAAAAAAAGCTGAATATGCTTTATAAAATTTCGGATCCGGCTTGCAAATTATTTTTCATTATTAATTTTTTATTGTGTTAGGAAAAAAAATTCAAACTTTGTACTTACAAAATGTCAATTATATAACAAATCAAAAGCATTTAAAAAAATGTAAATTGTAAGACGGGTGCGTATTGTGACTGTGCTTAAAATGAGACCTTGCAAACAATTTTATGATAAAAAGTAAACGGAATAAAGGGTTTGAAATTTATCATTGCTCTTATGGGATAAAAATTCAAGATGGCCGCCACTACAGTAAAAATAAAATGGATTTTTATCCCATAAGAGCAACGTTAAATTTTATACCATTTATTTCGTTGACTTTTTATCATAAAATTGTTTGCAAGGTCTCATTTTAAGCACAGTCACAATACGCATCCTTCTTGCAATTTTCATGTTTAAAAATTTCTTTCATTTGTCAAGTAAGTGACATTTTGTAAGTACAAAGTTTGATTTTTTTCCTAACACAATAAAAAATTAATAATGAAAAATAATTTGCAAGCAGGATCCGAAATTTTATAAAGAATATTCAGTTTTTTTTTTCAACACGCAATTACAAAAGATAGACTTATAAAATGGTTTGAAATGAGGCAATGTCAAAGCGTTCAGCTGCAAGAAATTGCACTGCTTAGATAGGGATACAGTGATACCGGAAGTGCGTTTCCTGTTGCTTTCTCGTTTACTGGAGCAGACCCTTAGGCCCTGTTTATGCACTAGCGGTCGACCGCAGCGGCGCGCTGCGCTACTTTTATAAGTGCATTGAGTTAAATGGGCACGTTTATGCAACAAGAAGCGGAGCGGCGAGCCGCAGCGGTTCACAGAAACAGAGCGGTGCACTTACAAACTGCAGTTTTTTGCGGTTTCAAAATGCTTTGGTTTAAATGGGAGCGTTTATGCACAGCGGCTCACCGCTCCCGCCATGTCAGTGCTGCCAACCTACCCGGTGTTTGATTACATTTTTTATAACACTTTTTCAGACTGACAGGACCGGAGAACAGTTGGCAGTACTGGCTCCCCCACCACAGTGTTTAAAAAGCGAGCGGGTAGCCGCCGCGGTCACCCGCTTGACGAAATTGTCAGCGGTCGACCGCTAGTGCATAAACGAGGCCTTAATGGGGCGCTTCCCTGCCCGCCATATTGAATCTGATTCCTATAAGAGCAATGCTACAGAATAAGTCATTTTTTTATGTTAATTCGTGGAATAAATTTAAAAATTTGGTTTCATTTTGAAGTACTGTCATATGCGGATGTTGATTGCCGAATACATTTTCAGAAACCGTTTTATTGTTTTCATAAACGTATGATATAAATAGTAAAAAATAGTAAACTTTATAAATTTTTTACTCAGTTGCAAAAAGAGATATTGCAAAAATCCTAAGCAATCAACACCCACAATCTATTTTACTTTAAGAAAAAAAATACAGCTTTCGTTTTTTAACAAAAACAGCACAAAAATATGCTTAATAGTGAAGGTATGTTTTGGTTATTTAACATTGAAATTGGTACAAAATATCGTAGTTTTGAATTTACTATAGTTCATTTCACCTCAGCGTGAGGCAAAACCAAATGACCGTAATAAAACCCTTACCCTTAGGCCTATTGTGCGACATCGGGGATGGGCACTTGTCGACTGCCTTTGTATTAGAGTTATTGCTGTTTGTCCCAGTGTCATTATGCAAACTTTTTTAATTGAAAGAAAAACTTAAAACAAAATATATCATTCGCTGTGTTTTGATCGCGTGATTATTTTTATACCAAATATGAAGGAAATCGGTTGATTTTGGGGAAGGCAAAGTAAATAGTTAAATCCTATGTGTTTTCAAATATTTTTTATCATCATGAATACGGAAATAAATTTACATTGAATAATGATGTTGAGTTTTATAAAAACCTCTTACTTACTACTGTACACAATAATCATCACATTATAGTGGCCTGACAGTTTTTTTGTTAATTAAATGCAGTATTAAAATATAGACATTAAGTAAAACTATTAAATAACTGTTCTATATACATCGAGCATAAAATACAATTAAAATTAAATACATCTTAATATTATAGACAAACAGAGCATGGGCTACACGAAAATATAAAATTACACATCTTATTGCAGTACATAGCACGGATAAAAATTAAACATAGGCTATTCCTTCTAGCTACTTGCACACTAAACAAAATTTTAATAGGCTATTTAGGGACAGGCGAAACAAGTACATTATTAATGATAGTCTATTATTTATCTTTAATTTAATTTATAAATTTAATATAATTTGACTAATACAGTATATTTAACGGAAATCTTGAAATTTCTTTGAACTATCTAGTTTTGTGAAAAATAGCTACTTTATTGGTTCATTAAGTTATTAGTCTAATGTGGTCAATAGAGTAATATTAGTTTATTTATTTCAATGACGTAGGTGTGCCATATAAATTTAATATATTCCCTTATAAGGACTTACGCTTATTTAATAATACTTGGGTTGATTTTGTTGTCAATTTTCAATGCCCAATGCCCAAATAAAGAGTAAAGTATTTTTTATGAGTTTTCAATTCAAAACATAAAGCCTTGGTTATTGTTTGATTAACGACAATGTTAAGCATGTCAGGCCACTATAAGGTGATGATTATTGTGTACAGTAGTAAGTAAGAGGTTTTTATAAAACTCAACATCATTATTCAATGTAAATTTATTTCCGTATTCATGATGATAAAAAATATTTGAAAACACATAGGATTTAATTATTTACTTTTCCTTCCCCAAAATCAACCGATTTACTTCATATTTGGTATAAAAATAATCACGCGATCAAAACACAGCGAATGATATATTTTGTTTTAAGTTTTTCTTTCAATTAAAAAAGTTTGCATAATGGCACTGGGACAAACAGCAATAACTCTAATACAAAGGCAGACGACAAGTGCCCATCCCCGATGTCGCACAATAGGCCTGAGGGTAAGGGTTTTATTACGGTCATTTATATTTGCCTCACGCTGAGGTGAAATGAACTATAGAGCCGACTCTTAAGCAGTTTTTGCCACTTTGATTCTGTGTCAGTCACTCATTCGGTCAGGACATCTCCAAAGACTACGACAGTTGAATAAATAATTATTCGGCACAGTATGTAAGTAGGAAACAATTGAGGTATTTTGGTATTCACAACAAGTAAAGTCTGGAACTCGAGGGAAAAATTGCATTCTAAATATTACGTATTTTGTTCTTCGCTTCGAATCGTGCACGCAAGAGATATATACTCGGACAACGACTAAGCGAGTCCAGGAAATGAAATATTAAACCGGTTTTTCTTCCGTTTTAAGGCGGGAAGCACTAACGTCAATCCACTACCTGAAAGCAATTTTCTTTAATATTCCATTACTCAAACGTTTATAGTTTTCAGTAGGATTGTTGCGATATCGGGAAGTTTTCGATATTTATATCGATACGAAGCTCTAATGTTGATATACGGTATTATTGAAACAAAATATCGCTATCAACAATATCAAATGGTATCGATATTATTTTCTTAACGTGTAAAATATCTATCCTATATCTATCTATATAAAAGCGAAATGCCACTGATTCATTCATCAGCAGAACTAAAAATCTACTTAACCAAATGAGTTCAAATTTGGCATGCATGTTCAGTTGGACCTTTAGACGCGCACTAAGAACAGATTTTGAAAACATCCCAAAGATACGCCCAATATTCGCGTTTTTCTAGCGATTTTTTGCGTTTTCTCAGCTTTTTCGAGAACTAATTGGCAGAAAATGTTGAAATTTGGTACTTAGGTTCGTTTAAGGCCTAAAAGTAGTCTGTTAAAAAATGTTTGAGATTCTCCCAAAATTACGCCAGAAATAGGCGTTTTTGCATTTTTCCTTGCGTTTTCAATGCGTTTTTGATCATCTTCAAATTACGCCCGAACGGATTGGAATGAAATTTGGTATGTAGCTTCCTCTAGGGCCTTAGGCGCTCTCTAAGAAAGGGTATGAAAAATTTCGAAATTTTAGGAGGGGTTTGGGGGGATCAAAGTTACTAAAATCATAATTTCAGATCTTTTATTATTATGACAATAGTGCTTTTATTATTTAAGATCTATATATATAAAAGCCAAATAACTTACCACTCACTAACTGAATACTTCAAAAGATTACAATTACGTTAAAAAGACTGAAAATACTAATCACCACGGGCAACGCCGTACGTGTCAGCTAGTATATATTAAAACACAAAATTAAAAATCTTCCGGAAGAACATGCGAGACTTCCACTGGACCGATTTACACGCGGGTAGTGTCAAACGAAAGGGAATAACCCCATATTTGCACATTTTATCTTAGATTTTGGTATCTGGTCAGTAACCATTTAAAAAACATGATTAAAAGTTGTCTTATGGCTAGGTCTATTTAACATGGGGTAAAATTTCAACTTTGCACTTCTTTGAAGAGTTCACTTTAGGTTTCCACTGGCTCATTTCTGAAACATATTATTGAAGTTATGTTATTCCTGCAATAATTTTTACTAGCCTATATTTAGGCCTGTTTTCAAAACTTTAGTTGACATAATATAGTAGAACTAGGACTAAAATCGTAATGAAAGCCTCTCACGTTTCTAAAGCATGTATTTGAGGTTATAATTAATTTTGTAATTACTGTTAATAATATTTAAGTCTGGTTTCATAATTTTACAAACCTATGTACAAACGAGCCAAAGACTAACGAGATTCTTTAGCGAATTTTCCAACTGCGAGCGAAGCGTCCAGAAGCAGAGCCCCTAGTCCTATTACTTTAAATGAGCAATTCTTGTATCTTCTTATCTGTCGCGGATCTCGAAAACGGCTCTTAACGATTTAGATGAAAATTTGCGTATAGGGGTTTTTTGACGTCAGAAATCGAATGCGGTAGGCCTTATGTCTGCAAAAACGCGCATAAACTCTGAAAAATGAGCATAAAATTTAAACTCTGAACTTCTTTTTATCCCACCTATCAAGTCACGTAGAACGCGAATAGATACAACTTATTTTTATACCTCCTTTAAAGTCACTAAATATTCGAATAGATACGTTATAGATACAATCCAGATATTAAAAATACTGAGCGATGCTCGGTCACCCAGGTACAAACGAGCCAAAGATTAACGAGAGAGAGCCTTCAGCGAGTTTTCCAACTGCGAGCGAAGTGAAGCAGCCATCTGAGGCCGTAGGCTTAGGCGGGGTTGGGACGCGAATTTAAAAATTTAGTGGAATTTAAAAATAAGAAAAAAACTATATTACATACTTATTAAAAATACATAAGACATAGTTTAACTTAATAGTGGGCCTATTTATTGATAATATACGGTAATTGATAGTGAGTAACCAATATTAGCAGCTGATTTCAGAAAATGAAACAATTTTTAAATAATTATAACTATTGATTTAAAATATACGAAATAATGTGATTCGAACATTTAACATTACTTACCATCTTAGTTTTGAGGTTATTATTAATCCTACGCCTTTATTATAAATAAAACACAATAAAACATAAAATAATGCTGATTAAACGTAGGCTAAATTTGGTCCATATGATTTGTTTCTCACGTCGTAGTTTAGAATATTTTAAGAAAATTTGATAAATTGTTCGCTAGCATCGGACAACCTCTGGGGACCAGACGGGCTATAAATACTAAATATGCAGAATTGTATCCTGTAATTTGTTTTATATAAAACCCCAAAACAGTTTCTTTCTGGTGAAATATCTCAAAAATTGCTTCCAGTCAATAAACGTACTGCTGGTTGCTGGTTTTTTTTTTTTTTGCTAATGAACTCGTCCGAATGACTTAGAAATCCAACGTGTGTACCAAATTTGGACTAAACCGGACGTAAAATGCGGCCGTTAGTATATATACAAATATATATAAATTTTTTATTACACCTGACAACGTGTTCTGGGGACCATGATTTGTACACATTGACCACTCCCGATCTTAGGTCTTACAATAAGAGTCACGGCAATAGGTTATTTTCCCTAAGGAAATTTGCTAACGATTTACCAAATACTTTCTATCTTACTTTCCCTAGATTGATGATGGGGGGGGGGGGGGGGGGGCACGGGCCCGCTCTGCTTGTCGTAACAGCTGGTTGGTGTGGGGGGAGATGAGCGAGTTTTTGTTTGTGGTCATTTAGGTAACATTAACTAAACTTATGAGCGGGCGATTCAAATAGTATATTTTCGGAAATTTAAATTTTATCGGTGAATATTCACGTTAAGTAACGAAAATACCCCTACCTAATTTGATTTAAAAGCCCTACCGCCCACCATGAAAGCTAGAACGACTGCTAGTATGCTAGTAGGAAGTAGTAACCGGGTTGACTACCGCTGGATAGAGGCGTCTCGTAGCACTTCTTGAATCAGAGCATATAATAAGATGCACCGATGTTGGTGATACAGAAATCAGTGTAGCCTACATACAAAATCAATTAAGCTATTTTTGTATTGTTAGCGAATTCCCCACACCTACCTCGTAGGTTAGTATACTTCAAAAACATTTAAAAAACAAATCTTTTTTCTTAAGTCGGATTTTAAGAACTAACAAAGAGCTGATTTTTTCCTCAAATTATTGAAGAAAAAATCATTTTCTTTTTAAAAATCGAGTACAGTAAATCTTTTGGCAAACGCTTAGTTTTTTAGTTAGCCTATAATAGAATAAACAAAAACAAGGGCGAACAGTTTTTTCGAGACAGCGCAGCGCCGAGTCGAAACCTTGGGTTTTACATTACCATCACGTCCCAAATGATGTGTCAAACATTCAAAACAACCTGACTGGACCCTAATACTTCCTACAATTCGAAATACATAATATTATACAGATTATAATTCCGTAATTCTTAAAGTAAAATATACTTGGCACAAGTTGATTACCGTTTGCGTTCAGAAGTATCTTCATGTTCCTTGCGGTTCTCATCGGACGTACGCGACGAGTTGATAACGATAACAGTGAATCCTCTACTTCCTGA
The DNA here is from genome assembly GCA_018207615.1 of Philaenus spumarius. Classification (NCBI taxonomy): domain Eukaryota; kingdom Metazoa; phylum Arthropoda; class Insecta; order Hemiptera; family Aphrophoridae; genus Philaenus; species Philaenus spumarius. The sequence continues at coordinate 63,594 of JAGFPH010006837.1, forward strand.
ACTATTCTTTATAGTTATAACCAAATCCCCCCCCACCCAACGTATTATGCGTAAGAAACGGCGTCGAGAAAAACAATTTCGCGTAAGGAAACAAGTTGTTATTAGTCACCGCCTTTGAGATTTATCGATATTGAAAACAAATAATTCTATCGCGCTGGACCAACACACTATTTAGGAAATTGGTCTACCCACGAAGGCGCTGAATATGTACGAAATATATTATTTTGATATTAATTTTGGTGCCAAAAATGCCTTGCCTCCAGCCCTGCAAGGTATTGGGTCCATAAAGGTTGTCTGACCACGTCAATCTTCAAATAGTTAATTATTTCCCGAAGGCAATTCTGGTAAACCAAATTATCTGCTGGATCCGAAGCCAGCCTTGATGAGGCTATTTGTCTTAACATTTATCTTATTTATAAAATTATAATGATTTAATTAACTAAATTAAACTATCGGTGAGGTGGTTACATGTGGCCATGCAAGGCTTTACCGAATATTGTATTAATTATTAAATCGCGAACTACATTGTGGTAATTTGTCACCAACGGCCCCCCACAAAGTCGGTAGCCCCGTGGTGCTTTACTAGCCAACCGTAATCATAAATTGGCCCATTTAATTTTAATGTAAAACCCAAAACGCAAACCTAAAAAGGGTTGTCACTGCTTGCGGTCCTTCCACTCACCCCGCGTTTCACGATCTGCATTGTTTCGTTACGCTTCACTATAACTCTGCCGCCGACTAAGTACTCAGTGGCTCCCTGAGATCATAAATTTGTTTGTACATGGATCTCAGGTCGCCACAGCCCCGATTCATGCGCTGCTTCGTTCCGCTCGCAGCGGAAATACTCGTTTTGCAAGTTTTCATCTCGACCTCCCGACTTTGGATTATGGACTAATATGCTTCGCGAGTTTGCTTCCCGGTCATCAGCCTACGTGGATTTGAGCCGGGTACTTTTACGGTATTTTACGTTTTGATCGATTTTGGAGAAACCAGACGGTCTACAAGGCAACCGAGTTAACCTTTTTGTATAAATATCTTGATTTAAAAACAACAACGCAGACGGTTGCGTAGTAGTTCGAACTAATTGAACTTGAACTGTTAAGCTGTCACAGAATATTGCATTACTGTAGGCGGCGGATCTAGAAGGTCTGTAATCAGGAAGATACGTGTCAATAAGACTTAAGGCTCGGCAGACCCAGCCGCCATCTTGAATTTCAACTCCCATAACAGCAATGTTACTGGAAATTACTGGAGTAATAGTGTAGGCCTATCGGACAACCAACGCTCAAATAGTTGGTAGAAACCCTAAAACATGTGATCTTAATTTTGGAAATTCGCTCTACTCACTCAGCAGTTCAGCTGCGTGGTCGAATTATTAGCGAATTTTCATAGGAAAAATGAGCTATTGCAGTGGTCCTTATGGTAAGGTCCAAGGTCGGGAGTAGCAAATGAGCACCGATCATGATCCCCAGAACAAGTTTTAAGGTGTAATTAAAAGTCATATAAATATGTATATATGTGTTCGCATTCTAGTGGCCGCATTTTAAGCCCGATTTGGTTCAAATTTGGTACACATGTTGGTTGTCTCCGTCGCTCGGACGAGTTCGTTAGCCAAAACAAATTCAACAACCGGAAGCACGTTTTTTTTGACTGGAAGTAACTATTTTTTGAAATTTTTCCTACCGGAATGAATTTGTTTAGAGTTTTTTCTACAAATATAAATGTAGGATGTTATTCTGCACATTTGTTTTTTTACGCGACCTTATAGCTCGCTTAGTTCCCCCAAAATCGATCAAAACGTAAAATACCATAAAAGTACCCGGTTCAAACCCATGTGGCGGATTTTACCGTGGGGTTGGCGTGCGAAGCACGCAATGCATTGTGTATTGAAAATACTCCCAGTATGCGGAATGGCGTGCGAAGCACTCAATGCTTGGTGTATTGAAAATACTCCCAATGTGCGGAATGGCGTGCGAAGCATTTTGCAGCTATTCAGCACCGTCGTGAGTAGACCTATTTCCAAAATTGTTGGTTGAAACCCTAAAACATAGGCCTATAAACTTAATTTTGGAAATTTGCTCAACTCACGTCAGCGGTTCAGCTGCGTGGTCGAATTATTTTAAAGGTTAGGGCAGTCCGAATCATTTAGTTTGTTATTTTTTAATTTGTGTTTGACTAAATTTGTTCTTTGACTTCAAAATCAAAGCTTGCTATTTTCTCTTCTTATTCAAAAATGTAAAAAACTCACCATCAGAGTGTGTTTATCTTTCAAATGAAACTAACTTCCATACGCTTACAGTCATTGTTACGTCTTTTACGCCTTTATGAAGCTGCACTATATTTGCTAGCGGAAGAATGGAACGCACAGAAACTCAATGCTAGCAGTGTACAGCTCTGCCACTTGGAGAGCTACGGTCAACTCAGAAATACTTGTCCACTCCTGCCGAGCCTTAAGGGGAAAAGATTGGTGGACATTATTGCATTTTAAATGGGCGTTCCTTGTATATGTATGTACCTGTAAGATAAAAACTGTTAATGCTATTGTTTTAAAAATTTTATTGTACATTTTTAAACCTTTCAAGTAAGGTCCTGTGCCAGATTTAAAAACATACGTCAAAAACTGTTTGATGAAAAATGTTCATTTTTGTAAATGTAAGGAATTTTTATGGAAATGATGATTGATTAGGACAGAGGCACTTTGGTGGTGGAGGTAGCTGTGACCTGTACATATTGTATGACATAGATCGAAATAAACACGCAATGTCCCCAACATTTGTCGACAACATCCCTAATTTTGTCCATAAATTTTACATTAAAAACAATTTTAACAGGAATTTTTAACTTTTTCGGATTAAAAAGTAGCCTAAAATATTCTCTGAAGAGTCCTCTACATGTTAACGAAAGTTTTGTCAAAATCGGTTCAACCATTTTGGAGATTAGCCCGGTCAAACAAACAGATAGACAGACGGACAAAACATTTATAAATTTATGTTTAAGTTTTTGTAATGTGTGAATAACCATATGATCTTAGAAAAAACAAGTTGTAAAGATGGAACACTTTTTCGAGACTTCGGTTTGTGTTTTTTTTAATAACTGTCAAATCGGTTTTCCCATACCCAAAAACATAAAACAATACCCCACACTGTATTTTCAAAAGATTGACTCCAAAAACGTGACCCCAACGAGCTACGACTCTTTAACTGTCAAAGTCGGGTTTCCCGTACCCAAAAACATATAAAACGAGACCCCACACTCTATTTTAAAAATTTCGACCAAATATTTTCCAAGTTTTGACCCAAAAACGTGACCCCGACGCGATACGACTTTTTAACAAAAGAAATCAGGTTTCCCGTACTCAAAAACATATAAAACGTTACCCCACACTGTATTTAAAAAGAAATATTGGCCCAATATTTTAAAAATTTTGTCCCAAAAACGTGACCCTGACGCGCTACGACTGACGCTAGAAAGCTCAAAAGCTCTTCAACTCTCTCTTTAACTCAAAATTACGAATATTTTGGCACCACCAGAAGTTTTCTACGACGTCTGTGAGTGCATATGTCGTGTTATAGACACATAATTATCGCATGATTTCAATACTTCGGCATATTAATGCGTGCCGAAGTAACTTATATTTTGAAATCACTGACACACCAATTTTATTTATATGTATAGATAAGAAGGTAATCTCCTTTTTAATGAACAGATAATAGCAGCAAAATAACATTTTTTTCACTACAGCAATCTTAAAATATGATTGTAGTTAGTGCGTAGTACAGTATGAATAATCAATCTGTGTGTGGTATTTTTGTATACGTCACTGTATTTCATTTTTATCTATGAGTCTATGCTGTCTATGAAGTGTCAGGAATTTAGTCTCCATTGAATGAGTATGTTTGTAAAGACGCATATTGATTGTCAGCTTGATACAACTATGGTTCACACAAGGAAACCACCTAACCGCAGTGAATTGGATGATAATTTATTCAATTAAAGTGTGAGCAATTATTAACTTTAGTAAAATACACGGATTCAGGTGGGTTTAAACAAGAATGGGATTTTGCGTTCTTGCGTATAATAAATATAACGCTACAACAAGAAATACATTTTTTTTGTTCTGCGAGATTGACTTGGCAGAACGGTTTACGAATTATTTAGTTAAGTTTGATTAGCCACATTTGGAAAATTTTAAATTTTGAAAAATGTTGGGAATTTGATATTGGGATTACACGCAAAAAACTCAAAAACTATAACTTTAGATTTAGGTTTCGAAAATTTGTATTGTTAATTATCAACATTCAAGTTATAATTTAAAATCCAAAAAATGTTGGGCAAAATATTTCTGTACCAAATAGATGCATTTTCTTCTTTTAAACGATGTTCTGGGGAATTAAGTTCCAACCCTTCTATTGTGGCAACACTGACTCACCATTCCATGGACTGCACCAGGGCGCCAGATTGTGGGTTTTCCCCCAAAATGGGGAAATTTTTAAGTTTGCGGAAAATATTGGGAAAAAGTATGAGGAGTTTTCCAATAATTTGATGAACATGACCTTTACCTACAAAAGTTAAAGGCGGCTCAATTGGGAAAGAGTTCATAGAAATAGTGGGAATGTTCTTCTAGACCTCATTAATGGTTGGGTATATCAGACCCTCACACTAAGAGAGTTAAAGGGATCTCAATTGTGAAAGAGTTCACCACAGATATAGTGGGAATGTTCTTCTAGACCTCCTCAATGGTTGGGTCTGTCTTGCATGTTACGCGACTAACAAAACGAGAATGGCCATTAACGTTTACAGCATTCATAGTGAAACACATGAATTAAATGTTTTATAATAACAGAACAGGGATTTTGGACCAAATCCCACCAGAATAACTGAATTTTGAAATACAACTCAGATCGACATTGGGTTTTCTGCATTGTGTTCAGAAATGCATCAGGAAAAAGTCTACAAATTATGATGATTGACGGCTCGGAAAGAATTGCATCGGGGCTGCATAAAATGCACCCAAACGTTTGAAAAAAATCTAAAAATTGGTTAAAATCACTTCCCCGCTTTTGAGATCGCTGATTTCAAATCTGACATCATAAAATATGACCGATGCTCGTTGGGGGCTCTACTAGGAAAAAACTTCGCTGATGTCCCGGGTGGCCCCAAAGTATAATGTTAATAGAATATTGTTGGTTTTCTTGTAAAAGCTTGGAGGGTAAAAAACCAAAATTTTCTCACACTCTAGAATACTCAAGATTTGCGAACAGAACTATTTGAAATTCTGTGCTCAGAGTAATGGGTAGAGGGATTGGATGCGAAGTTGAACTTTATTATAGAGACATTTTTTTAAAGGGGCTATTTTTCACCTTTAATGTGCTAAAAATGAAAAATAGGTCATTCAATTGCCATTTCAAGGGTGTCATTTTAAAGAAGAAAGTTTCAACGTTTAAATGATACCAATTTTGTTTTAAAGCAACCACTTCTTTTACAAAAACAATTGACCGCCCTGCTTCCAACAGAGCCCCCAACGAGCATCGGTCAACAACCCCTGGGAAACGATTTACAAGTCGTTGTCTAAACTTGAAAACAATTTCTCGTGGCCTTTCGAGGCCGCCCGGGGCATTGGCGACGTTTTTCGATTCGGACAGATTCGGAACCAGGGACCTCAAAAACCTCCGTATAGTAATTTTCACCACTTTTTATCAGTTTTTAGATACTTAAAAAACGATGTACTTATGCAGCCTCGATGCAATTCCGTCCGAGCCGTCAATCATCATATGTAGACTTTTTCCTGATCAATTTCTGAACACAATGCAGAAAGCCCCCAAGCTGTATCTCAAAATTCAGTCATTTTTTTCTAATTTCCCTGATCTATAATACACACAGTATTTGAAGAGTATTTTTGACTATACTGGACACAATGACTGACAAGATCTTAATCTTTTGACAAGGTCATCGGGTTTGAGGATTTCTGGTATTTTTTTGTGCATTAATCCGTTCAGTTATAATATATCAAGACGTCATAAGTACCTTGTTTATTTAAAATTACGACCTTGTACAACGATGAAGCCTAGGCTCCACACTCAGGAATTTGTTGCGTCTAAGAATAGTTTTCAACTGCTGGAAATAGACCCACGTTTAATGAAGTAGCTATATACGTGTCTTATAAGCGTCAGTCTAAAAGGAAGGCAATATCAAGACCGTAGACTGCTCGAGAATGGGTTCTGGTTTAATTTTCACTGTACATCCCAAAAATCAGCTGCACAAAATACGTGCATTTGTTTTGTGGGTTAATTGTGTATTGTCTCTTTCGACGTTTTATGACGTTTTTTTACACATATACTAGTACTGTAGCATTAACTTTTGTCCTCATCGTCTGAAACCTGGATTATGATCGTCTAAAATGTTGATTATTACGTACCAACTCCTAGTTTGATGAAAATAAAAAGTTTAAAAAATTGATTTTTAAGCGGTTTTTCGAGGTTTTGTTCCACTGTGGGAGTACCAGTTAATACGTGTTACGCCAAAAACTGGATTTAAGACAACACTACTCGCTTTTCTACAACTAAAATGTGTTTCCAAGTAATCGGTAATGGGAAGGGAATGGGGAAGGGAGTTGTCTATAATGGAAGGTTGGCTTTGACTCCGACGTGTTATACTCTTCTTCCCCAGTTAGATAATCTGTGAAGATTATCTTTCATCTGTGCAAGTGTATTTACAGATATAATAAAACGTCTTTGTTTTGTAGGTAGGCCTGAAGGTTAACCTAGTGATCTAAGCGGTCGTTTGACGTCAAGCTCAACATTTTCGACTTGTTAATCGACGGATCCGTCTGCATTTCCTCTTTGGTTTGCATGTTGCGAAATTGTCTGCAATGTTTCTTTCACTGGAATAACATTAGTTTCATCATAATTATTCATAACCCTTCAGCGAAACTGTATAATCGGAAGCATGGATCAATCTTTAATGTCTCGTGTTTGTTCTTTTAGGTTAAAAATAAAAATACTCGTCCAAAGCAAGTAGACGTAAAAATAATTTGATCTCGCAGCTGCACGCTGACGTGAGTTGAGCGAATTTCCAAAATTAAGTTTATATGTTTCAGGGTTTCAACCAACTGTTTGGGAAATTGGTCTACTCACGAAGGCGCTGAATAGCTGCCTCTTTGTACGAAATACAGAATGGTAGAATTTGTTTGCACCCTAATCCTCCAGCTTCGACTCACGCGCTGTTTCGTTTTGCTCGCAGCTTACCAACTGGCCGTCGGATCAAAAGATGCCCCCAAGGGTACTCTTAGGGTATTTTACGTTTTGATAGATTTTGGGAAAGCAAACGAGCTATAAGGTCGTGTAGAAAAACTAAATGTGCAGAATAATATCCTAAATTAATTTTGTTTTATAAAACCCCAAAAAAGTTTCATCCTAGTACGAAAAATAGCAAAGATATTTCCTTCCGGTTGTTGGATTTTTTTTGGCTAACGTCCTCGTCCGAACGACATAGAAAACCAACGTGTGTACCAAATTTGGACCAAATCGGTGCTCATTTACCACTCCCGACCTTAGGTCTCTCCATAAGAGCCACTGCAATAGCTCATCTTTCCTATGAAATTGGCTAAAAAGTTATTAATTAATTTAAGTTTAAAGACATTTCCTGATTAAATTTCCTTAAATTGTTTATTGTTATAAGACTTTTTCTGTTCTATGTTTTAATGTAACTTTTGAGCGCATTTAGTCGTTAGCTCAAAATATAACTTTCGTCTTTCCGTCTTGTACATGTCATTGGATTTCTACACTCGGCTGTGTTTACAAATTACAGTAATATTGTGGGAGGCTTGATTGTCACGATGATTTCCTGATGCCCTATACCACTTTGACATTGTAGGTCTATTACAAGATGAAAGGGTTTTCCATTGACGTACACACATACCACAACATATCCGATAGCAGAGAGTCAGGAAGTGAATTATTCAGTTGTATCTTTTCCTTTCTGGTAATATCAACAAAACACCTGAACTGTAATTGTTTCTGAAACCGTTGACGTACAGATCCCTCACTCCGGGAATGAGTCCGAGAGGGGAACTAAGAGGGGGCCCCCACTGTTTGTTTGTTGTGTTCAACTGGATCAGTAAAACCTAAATAAAAAAATTTGGAAAACGATTGACCCTAAAGGTCATCCCTGTAACTTCCCGCTAAGTTTAGTTACAAAAGTATGATGAAAGTTTGATAAACGCTATTTTTGGAAATTTTGAACTGCCATAACTTTTGAATGAATCAACCGATTTTTATGCGATTTGCGGCAATCGATGCAGTTTTTTAAGTCCATTGAAAGAATCAACAACAAAAATTTTTCAGATGAAAAGTTTCGGAGAAATTGAGGAAAAACACTTTTTTTTATTTTCTTTCGTTCACGATATCTCGCGAATGAATCAACCGATTTTTATGCGATTTGCGGCAATCGATGCAGTTTTTCGAGTCCATTGAAAGAATCGACAACAAAAATTTTTCTGATGAAAAATTTCGGAGAAATTGAGAAAAAACACTTTTTTTTATTTTCTTTCGTTCACGATATCTCACGAACGAATTAACCGATTTTGACCGTACTGGTAGCGATCGACGTCGCTTTTCAAGGTTAAAAGCTGATTAGATTTTGGAATTGATCGGTAAAGCCGTTTAAAAGTTATTAAAAAAAAAACTGATTTGGAAAAATTGTATTTCTTAGTTTTTTTGAAATTTCTTAGAACCTACCGGTCCGAATTAGTTGAAATTTTCAGGAAATCTAAGTTTGATGGAACTCTTTAGAACGCCGTTTGGTAGGATCCAATCGGTTAAGCCGTTCAAAAGTTATAAGCGGGTCACATACTTACATACACACACACATACATACAGACAGGCACTCTCGGGAGTGGTCAGGGAAGATTCCTAGGACCTCAAAACGTCGAGATCTGATGAATACTAGATTTTCGAAAAACGGGATGAAACCAATAACTTCCCGATTTTAGAAAATTTTCAATTTTCTTTTAGCGGGAAGTTAAAAAAAATACTTCTGTTCTTTACTGTAAAGTAGGCTAAGTAAGGGTAAATAAAAGTTATAGGCTAAACACATTTTTCTTAGCGAACAGAACGTGTAAAAATGAGTTGTTTTATTTATAAATTTACTAGCTGGCCCGATTCTGCTTTCCACGGATAGACAAATCAAAGTTAAATGTATATTAACACAAAATATATTATATCAATAAATAAACATTATGCTATGTATTTCTTATGGGGATTTTTAGTAACTTTGACCCCCCAAACCCCACTAAAATTTCGAATTTTTTGAAACCCTTTCTTAGCGAGCACCTAGGGCCCTAGAGAAAGCTACATACCCAATTTCATTCCAATCCGTTCTGTGGTTTTGGATAAATCGTGATTTAGTAACTTTCATCCCCCAAACCCCTCCCTAAGATTTCAAATTTTTTGAAACCCTTTCTTATCACCACCTACGGCCCTAGAGGAAGCTACATACCAAATTTCATTCAAATCGGTTCAGTAGTTTTAGAGA
>JAGFPH010006838.1:7197-32846 GCA_018207615.1 Philaenus spumarius
TCCAGTAACTGAAAAACTCCAACTTTAGGCCTAAATAAACATTTTTTGTATTTTTTTTTTAATATACAAGAGGTATATAATTTAGGCCTAATTCTAAATAGAAGTGGATAAAAATATATATCAATTTCTTTATTTATTTTAGAAAACATCTGTTTTTATGTTCCTATTACAAGATTGCTAACAAAATTATTCCTATTTTGAATAGTAATTTAGGAATATATGCTTTGCCCAAAAATGAAATATTATTATAACAAATTGTAGAGAATAAATCATAGAATTGAACTGTATATTTGAAATTTTTTATTTTATAAACTATATAAATCAAATAAGAAAACTCTCACTAACGTATTGTTTACAGTTTTGCTGTAGAGAATGGGAAGTTGTCGTAATGGATAACACACCTACTGATTTGAAGAAATGTCTGTATTTCACGGAATCCAAACACTAAATGAGGTTCACCTTATATCAAACCACAATTTAGAGTTTCCTCTTCAAATCGATATAAATAGCATTATACAAATACATCGATTTGTAATAAGATACATCGATTGCAAAATGTGCTTTCTCATTGGTTGAAATCTGTCCAATTGCAAGAGTTTACTTCATATCTAAGAAACCTATAAGAGTGAGGAATGATTGGAGAACAGTGATAGAAAGTTTAAATCTTGACGAATCCAAAGCAGTCCTTATATACCTTTCAAAATAAGCTTGTCTAGAGATTATGAGCCTTAGAAAGTGACACGATTGTCGTTTCTTTTGTGTTTTCTCGCGTGGTATCAGATGTTTAGACAACTACAATTTTAAAACGATAATTACATCCGTAAATATAAGTTTTAGAACAAATTTTTAAATATAAAAATGAAAGTGTAAAACAATTCCTTTCCAATGGTTTATGTTTTATTGAGATTGGATGATTTTTATTGTGTGAAATATTCACTACAATTCGAGTTGTCACAGACTACACAATTGACTACTGTGGCACGTTGAAAAGTCTCAAATGAGATGTTTGACAGGCAAGGGGTTTGAAAGATCTTATCTAAACACGGGCAAAACCTGTTTGACAGTTGATAATAGAATATTGATATAAACAACACTTACAGGTGTGGGCGATAGTGGCCCTGGAGAAGACAGTTTGGGTACCTTGGCTGCTGTGTGAGGCGGACTGCTGGTCGTTATGGTTACTCCTATTTTACCAGATTCTTTTGACAAAACTTCGGCTTTCCTTTTAGTACCTGCGGGTTCTCTTCTTACGCTGTTATTATTTATCTTTTCCACTTCTTTCTCTTTCTCATTATCAACAGCTGTCTTGGCTTCCGTTTCTGGTGGACTGACTTCAGGTGGTGTTGGAGTAGGCTCTTCATTGGGTGGTAATGGTTCACTGGCTTTCTCTGAATCTAAATCGTAAGTAGTTTTAATTAATTGCTTAAGTCTTTCTGCTTTCGATAAACATTAAATAAATATATTTCTGGCATTACTTTTAGTCTTACTTTACTTTATGATATTTTGTTTTCTGCGGCGGTGATTATGTGAAACTACTCAACACATTTTGAGGTAGTTATTTTTGTAAAACAAGTTCACCAACCAAATAAAAAAAATTCAAAAAATTTTATGTATAAAAAAAATATAGGACTTTTACTACTGGCAAGGTTTCCTTCAGAATGAATTAAGCTTCGCCAGATATACAAGGGGGGATTCATGCAACCTGTGCTAAGAATGTTAAACGTGTCAACTGTGTTAAAATCGAGAAACTCGTTTGACAGAAGTTTGCTATACATACAAAATTATATGAAAACACAAAAAAATACGAAAACACAAAATAGGCAGAAAATGAGGCCTAATTTTATTTAAAATATAATTCACAAATTATTAAGTGCGTAGGGTATAGAGTTTCGGCGCAAGTTTACTATTCGACCCTCAGCTGACCTACGGCAACAGAAATGCAAGAATAATAAAAAAAATAGCCTTAAGTTAAGGATAACCTTACTTTAGCAAATAACACTTTAGCACAAGGGGTCCTTCACTCAAAATTCAAATAGCAATTTAACAGCCACGATGGCCGTGGTTGTTAAGGCGTGAAAGCTTTATCAATCGTCATGGCAAACATCAATGGAAAAGTTCCGGGTTCAATTCCCATTGACCCCGAATCATTTTCTAAATGGTTTCTTGACAGACATCATTGGCTGTGGTTCGGATTCCACGTAAAACTGTAGGTCCCGTCTTCATTAGCCTTAAAGTGCAAAACAGCAGGACGTTAAAAAAACACATTAAGCATTTAGCACAGGTTGCATGAATACAGAATAGTAATTTTTATTACTCGTTTTATTCCACAATAACATGGAAGTAAATCATGTCGGAACAAGGTGTTCGTTCTTACATAATTCTTAATTTGTGTATAACCAACAAACCCAGAACAATTCATAATTGGCAAAGAGTGTAAAACTTCAAGATTTAATTACAAAGGTCGATAAATTTATTTTGTAACATCTTTTCTAAAAACTATGGTAAAATTAAGTATAGGGCCTACTTCCAAAATCCAAGACCGAATAACATAAAAATTGAAGTGTAACTTGAAAAAGTATATCACATAATATCTTGTTCAGATTGAATTTTTGACTTCATCACGCCTTTTCTTCAATTCTTTTACCAGCCTTAACGGCAACATACGCACATAATTTTAATCTTTCAATTGCCGTTTGTTATTTATACAAATATTTACTGTTTCCATACGTTTAATGTTATTTTAATACAGGTGTAGAATTAATTACAACATTAAAGCTAAGATGGTAAACACAGTTAAATGTCCATTCATCCGTCCATTATTTTTGTAATAAACTTCTTATTTTATCAAAACTAGCATTATTGATGTTACAAATGTATTTTTGTAAAGGTCCGTCATTGTTGGGAAAAGGGACCGGAATATAGCACTGGAGCGACATTTGGTACCCTTTCCTCTGAATGAAGTAGCCTCAGAATGTGGCTCTTACTGCTTTCTAGTGGCATTTTAGGGAATTAAAACTAGTGGCAGAATTAAGAACGTTGTCTGCACTGAATTTAGCCATACCCGACATTTGTTACCTTTTCAGTTGTTACGCAACAAGAGCTAAAAAAGTCCACGAAAAATGGTTTATTTTCACAATAGTTTGTAGGTCTTATTTTAATTTAAACAATAATAAACTGTTTTAAAAATCGAGTAAAAAACAGTCAAATACAGTCCCAGCATTTTTGTTTACTGCATGCTGCCACTAAACAGCTGTGACGATAATAATGCGGCTTTGAAGTGATCAGCTGATCAGTTGTCGGCTAGCATAAACTCCAGCAACATCAAAAGTTTAAATGTGTTTTTCTCAAAACTCCTTTTTCCGATAACAAACATTCAAACCATCACAACTTCGCCAAATGTTCATATATTTTAAAGATTTTTACACCAAATTGTTAGGAATTTAATTCCTTTATGTGGCATAAATATCTCAATTTTATAGTGGTCCCTTGTAGTTTTCCGCATTACATATGATTTTTAATTACACCCCAAAACGTGTTCTGGGGACCACGATCGGTGCTCATTTGCTACTCCCGACCTTAGATCTTCAAAAGGTCACTGCAATAGCTCATTTTTCCTAGGGAAATTCGCTAATAACAGAGGGTTTCGTGATCTTATACACCATTTGAATACTCTAAGATAAACAAAACACAGAGGGTTTTGTGATCTTGTAAACCATTTGAATACTCCAAGATAAACAAAACACTTACCAAGCGGGGTTTGCGGTTCCTCTCCTTTCTCTGGCACCGGTTTTTCCGGCTGAGGTTTTCCAGAATCCTCCTCTTCTAAACTAGTATCGTCTCCGACTTCGGCATCTCCTACAACTCTTTCTTCTTCTGCTTCTCTTGTCGTTTCATTTGTTGCATTCGAAGACAAGTTCTGTAATATGTTTACAAATTATTTATTAACTACTGGAAAAGTGTGTGAGAAGAAATAAATTAATCAAGGTTTTATATGATACCATACTTAGTTATTAAAGTTCGAGATAGCAGTGATGCAACAATTGGAAGTATACAATAAACAATATGTTGTGTTAGCCAAAAAATTCTTTTCCACAGTTCATTTTACTAAGTCGAAGAATTTAAGCGCCAAGACTTAAATGAAATCTGCAGATGATGAAATTATTTTTGAAAAACTATGGTTAAAAAATGTGTGCAAGATGGGTGCCGAAAATGTTTTTGGAACAATACATAACAAAGCGATTGGCACATTCTTTGTTATTTTTTTAGCACAATGACGAGGATTGCGATAAGTTCTTGAGTTACATTGCGACTGGTGATGAAACTTTGAGTGTTTCCTGCAAACGACAATCCAGTGAGTGGCATTATTCAAATTCTCCGACAAAACCATGAAAATTCGAACGACCAATCAACACGAAAATTCATGAAGACGTTCTTTTCATACTTCCTTCTGGAATGGTAATAAATGCTAACAGTTATGTGAAACCTTATTAAAGCTTATGCACGCTATTCAAAATGCAGGTAGGGATTACTCTCAAGCGGCATCATTCTGCTTTGCGACAATACTCACAAGGCAAGGACAACGACGCAACTGGACAATATTTAGTATGAATTACTGAACCTTTTTGTTCTAAAGGACATTAAACTGTTTAGGCGGGGTGATATTTATTTTTTATAAAAACTTTCTTATAGGCTACACCCACCTTATTTTTTTTACCACGGTGCAATTCCTTGCTCTTCTGTTGTCGAATTGTCAACACCACAACACAGCACAAAAACAAATAAAAAAGAGGGTTCAACACTGTCGTCAAAGTCACAAAAAACACTAAACACAAGAAGAACATGAAATTTCACAAAATTATCTTACGTTTCGCGAAGACAGTTAACTACACTTCGCTTCTTCAGAAACCGATATAATATTGCATGCCTTCTGGAGAACGAAGGCCTGCTGGACACTTACTACGCCATAATATCACAGACAAACCTCGTATCTTATCAGTTTTGCTAACATTGTGGGCTTGAACCGCTGGGGGAGGGGGGTTAACCGACCTGCCATTCTGGATTTTCCCCACTACTTCATTCTTTAATAAAGGGATATAAACATGGGGAAATGAGACATTGGATTGTGAAAAACAATTAGCATCAATCGACATACATGGTGCTTCGATTAAATTTCTTTTTCTCCAGTTTGTTTCTTTATGAATACTGGCAGCTTCCCAATTTATAGTATGTCCTGACTTCGACTGATGTTCACATATCTTGGAATAGTCAATGTCCTTTTTTTGTCACGTGATCCCGATGTTCTTGCACACATAGGATGTTCTTCACCAGCCTTGAGGTTTGACCAAAATAATTGTAACCACGTTGGCAAGGAATTCTGATGACTGTGTTGAATTGGTAACCCCCTTTTTGTCTGTGCTGTGTTGTGGTGTTGACGATTCGACAACAGGAGAGCAAGGAATTGCACCGTGGTCAAATAATAAGGTGGGTGCAGCCTATAAGACAGTTTTTATAAAAGAAATTTCTTGCTGGAAGGTGATTGGAGAATGATGTGTTGAAAAAAAAAAGCAGTTCTTTGACGACGGTGTCCAAAAGCTGGTGCCACGACTTAACAAGTGTTTAGATATTAATAATGACTATAAAATAATGTATATATTTTCATTTACGAAATTTGTTCATAAAGTTTTTCTTATCTATACTAATATTATAGAGGTAAAATTTGTTTGTGGGGGGTAATCTCTGGAACAACTGAACCGATTGAAAAAACAGTTTTACTAATAAAAAGCTTCACTATTGGAAAAACCTTTTTTATTTCAATATTTGTAAATTTTGTCGGAAAAAATTCTTAGGTTTACTGATGAACCAACACATATTTCAAGAAAACGTAAACATGATTATGTATGTGCGGGGCACACAGGGGTTTCCACTAGTTTTATTATAAATTGGTTCTTACTTAAAAAATTACGATCGTATCTAACGTATAAATTTGTAATAGGTAATTACTGGATAGTTTCTGGATAAATACTATACAATTTACAGTTACTCATAAATATTTATTCAACCTTGACGGTTGAATAGATAAAAAAAATTGCTTATGCCTGATTAAAGGATTCTTTGAAACCATTTCAGAATTAGGGAAAACATTTGGCACAACGAAAAGAAACTGAAAAACGCTCTAATACAAACAAGACTTTAACCCTAGAACTGATGGGTTAAATTCCCAGAATGATGGGCGATTTCAGCACTTCGTGCAGCTGTTGGTTTGAAAAAATCATAAAAAATATATTAAATAGATACATTCTGATATAACTAAGGCACCAATCTGTATCCATAAAATGTTATTCTTTTGATAAATGAGTCGCTTTTTATTTCACAAAAAAGAATATTTGTCACTTTCTCTTTCTGAAGCTTGAATACAAATTAAATTAGAAAGAAAAGTCAAATGTAAAAAATGTTCACCGTTTCATTACAAAAAAAATTGATTTTCACCTTTAAAAAGTTATATACAATACAAAAAAGATATTGCATAAAAACTACAGCATTACTGGACAGGCAGCTGGGCATTTCTTTTTGGCCAGTGACAAACTAAATATAACCCAACTATTGATCATGTTACCATAGATTTGTCGGATATGATCTAATGAATTGATTAGCATAACTTTTATCGAGATATAGTTAACAGAGGCCGAGCAAATCAACATCTGATTAACGCATCGTAAATTTCGAATATCATATCAGTTCTAAGGTTCAGTTTCTTCCAGAATTGTAGACCAAATTCACACACACAATACCAATACTTACGTTTATCCTATTTTCCTTCTTTTTCGGTCCTCTTTTGTGTGGGGTCTGTCCACTTCTCTGCTGACTGCAAAATTAAAACTCATTATATTTCAACACCCAAAGGATAAATCAAATAATTATAATACAGACGAATATCACCGATTCAAAATTGAAGGTTAGAGCAAATTTGTTTCAAAAAAGGTTTCAATTAAAGACTTTTCAGATTATAGAGGTTTCCATTGTTAAAACAAATTTGTTGTTCTAAAAATAATTTAAAAAAGTTATAAATGCTCACAGTAAAATAAAAAACATGAAAAACACAATAATCAAGAATAAATTCTGAACATTAACAAATAGCCTCACAACGACACAATATCAGCGACTCTCTGCTCGCCTAAGACAAAAGCCTAAAATCCTAGACCATTCTCAGAAGTACGGTAAAGCGGAAAAATACACGCAGCTCATTTCATACATCAACAATAACATCTCACTTTTTTTTTTTAAATCAAGAAATTTATATGCACCACTTATCTACACATCTGTGTAAGAACAATGAAATACACCGAACCCTCGTTCCAAGGTAACCATCGTAACCTGAAAATCTCGTGTTGAGAAACGGCACTTCAAAATCAGTAATTTTGTCATAAGTAAACTGTTAATGAAAATGTACTGTGTCTGACTGCAATGTTACATATTTATTTTTCCCCCAACTACTATATTAACACGTTCACTGCTACACAAATTTCGTATTTCCTACGCTAGGAGCTGACCTTTTATTTTTTATATTTATAGCCTAAATGAGTAGAAATTACTTTATTTTTAACCTTTCTACGTAATAATCACTAATATTTTAAAGCGGACGCACATGTGCGTCCATAAGCACATAGGATTAAAATTGGCGTGCGAAGCATCCAATGCTCTGAGTACTGAAAAACTCCAAATACCCGTTGGCGTGCAAAGCACTGTGCGTCGGCCGCTTCTAATGGTGTTCAGTGTCAAGCTCACATGTCCGTCCTTAGCAGTGAACGTGTTAAGAGGTATCTTCTGCCACATTAATAACCCTATAAGAAAGAACAACTTATTATCCGGGGGCGGAAAAGTGTATATAAAAAGCATTGAGTCCATATAGACAGCCTATGGGCACGCTGTAAAGTATATTTGATACTTTTTATACGGGCACTTTTCCGCCCACTAAATCATATATTAGTAAAACAGCTGCTGAAACAACAATTAATCAATGACCTTCTGTGTCTGTATATTCTTGGCATAACCTCAAATATTTTTGTGAACACTTTCTTCCATAATAAAATGGAAATTATTTACTAAAACTATAGCTGGAGCAAAAAAATTAATCATAAATAAACAAATTAATTCATTACAAACCTTTGTTCGAAAATATCTATAAGCCTTCCATCCAGAATATTTTCTTCAGGTTCCCATGTGCTATGTCTGAAACAAACAAACATTTTTGTTAAGATCATGTTAGAATTTCACAAGCAAGAGATCAAATATTTTTATTAAAAATCCACAGAGTCATACTAAACTCTAAACATAATTATTATTTGGATAGTTATTAATTCACACCACCTCATTGAGTAAAAAATGGCAGCGTACAGTAGCTTCATTCACCTTTTACTGTACCTCTCGAAGTCGACAGTTTCCACGAAGAATTGAACACCATCAAACACATAGCTGTAGCCAATGGATATAGAATGTTCAACGGTAGACCATTTGGGAAAAAAAACATACGAATAACAAGCGGATGGACAAAATTAAAACTAAATATGTAGCCACAGAGTACGGCAACATTCTCACCAGAACTTAAAGCAACACTCTCCGTAAACCCAACATAACTGCGGCTTTCAGCACCAACAACAGTGAACAGAAAATACTCTGCCGCAAAATTCCTAGAGAGGTTGAGGAAAAAACTGTGGAATATAGGATCAATTGCGATGATTGAGTTCGATTATATACAGGCCTGGAAGGCCTTTCTTAACAGATTAAAACGGTTTAAGGAACATTTACCAAAGGAAAACGTGGACGGAAGCAAATCAAATTGTGCTCGTCACCGATTTTGAACCCATCCATATTTGCGTGAAGGGTAGATATACGAATGCTGTCGAGGGATTCGAGATATACAAAGCCTTTAAACATAACAACAACCGATTTCTTAACAATCAGCTACAGTTTCATTCCAACATAGTGTTCGATTCGGAGATAAGTATCTCTGACTCTCATAAACAGAACACTGGATTTAGTCAGTATTCGTTCGACTGTTAAACAAAGTAGACAATTGCATGTCACAGTTGTGTGTTATGTCTTGTGAGTTAAATATGTTTGTGTTATATGCGATGTAAACATTTAAACAAATCTGATGATGAAACATATGTTTCGAAACGCGTCACAAACAAATCCTGAAAGTCAGACGACAGGTAACAGGTAAATTTGGTTATAAGAAAATTATTTTAGCTAAACTTAACTTAGATCCTATCCATCCCAAACGAATTAAACTGATACAAAAGCTATATCATCTGGTACTATTCTAAAACTAAAAACAACAAAATAGTCTTCAAACTTTATTTTACACATACTAAACAAGTCTTTAGACTTTACACTAGGAAAATCATTTTGCCGCAGATAGGTGGTATATTGAGATTGGTTAAATAATGAAAAGATTTTTTTAGTAATGTGAGTAGTGGAATCAACCTACACGCATTGTTACTAAAATGCTTTTGGAACTAGACACGTACTGCGACTGGTTCCAGAAGGTAAGTTTATGTTCAGACTGTTATTTTTGTATATAACATAACGGAATAAAATATCCTAATATTCAGTTAGTTTGTGTGCATCCCTGAAGATGGCGGCTACTTTGTCATTAAAACGTGTTTGAGTTAATAAACGTATTAGTTGTGAGATTTTGTGTTCTGAGTTTATTCTATCAAGTAGGCATATATCTTCTCACAAGTCAAGCTCAATATTTATTTATATATTTTAATAATAAACCTGAACAAAAATTCGCTCCTGGCACCAAAGCACAGTGTGTTATGTGTTTATAAAGCTAGGCCTATTTAATAAATACTCGCACAAATGTAGGGATTACAATAGTTAGTGTATTAGTAGCCTATAATACATGTTCATTCCACCTAAAGAAAAAGTAGGCTACATAAATAGTGTATTATTCATATTTACCAGATCTTAAACATAAGTAAGTACCTCTACTCACTTCCTAAAACATTTTCTGTTATCTCAAAAGGGAGGTGTATAATAAAGTTTGTAGGTTTCCTTAATAGCCTACTTATAAAGATAGGATAGGCCTAAAGTACAGTTATCACTATAATTTAAGCCTAACTACTTACTTTTGGCTCCAACCTTTCCACTTGACAAAATATTCAACTCTGCCCTAAAAAATAAAAAAATCAATTAATTAATACATTTAGAAATCGTTTTAACTGTACAATTAACTAAAAATAATAGCCTACATGATAAATTTAATATGGATAGAGCTAAATTTTATTAGTAAAGTAGCCTACAACTTTAGAAGGATATTATTATGAGAAATAAATATTCTTTGTAAGCTTTTAAGCAAATAATCTAATCCAAAGAAAATTTAGGTACCGGTACTCTAAATGCAATCAATAGAAAGAAGAAATGATTGATCGCTAACATAATCAAGGTCTTATTATTATTAATAATAGAGGCTGTATAATTCCTTCAACTCCTCATCAAGAGATGTTTACATTTCTATCAGACGGCTAAATTTCTCTAAACAATTCAACTGAATTTCTAAGATGACAGGCCTATATATGAATAAAATATCTTTCTCTCTGATATGAGATATGGCGTAACTTTACTATTCGACTCTAGCCTAATATTTTTTCAGGCACCGACGTTGTTTTACATTCTACTGTTAAATGTTGAATACAGGTAAACATACTGTGACTAAATAGGTTAGGTCAGAACCTTTTAGGTATTTTTAAATTATTATTTTTGCATTTCTGTTAGCTCTAGGTTAGCCTAGAGTCGAATAGTAAAGTTCCGCCTGAGATATTATAGTGTGTTAAGACTTCAGGGCAAATAACGATGCTACACATTATTGATATTGATTAAGAATTCAGTTAATATGGTCAGTTTAATGTCTAAATAATAATGTAAGTAGAAGTTAACAAGATGCTGTAAATTGATTCTGTTTACTCTTTTATAAGTTGTTTAAAATTCTCTTGAAAAATAGTATTACCTTACAAATATTTCCATGTAGGTTAAATAGCAATGTAAATGTTCATAATATCTAACTTAATACAAACCAATTGTTTGTGGAAAACTCTTCGATTGCAATGTTCACATTAGGTAATATTTTATAGTTAGTTATTGAAAACCAAATTATTGAATCTACTTGTATTATATTTTTAAGTAGATATTAAAGAGTATTAAATAAAATCTTTGAATAATTTTACATATAAATTTTGTCATGTCCAATAGCAATATCAAAATTTATACTGAACAGTGTAGTGAGCCTAAGTTAGTAAATTCTCATTAAATTCACAGAGTTCCCTGAATGAAGTGAAAATACCTAACCTTCAAGATGTGGCCTCGACTTGAGGTGCAGTTTAAAAAGATTTTATCTGTAGTGGCGTTTTAAATACTATGTCACTGCAGTTAAGCAATTCAGTTTATGAAGTACATGACTTACAAAACAGACTAGTTACTGTGTCAAATGACTGTCTAAATAAGGAAACGATAATACATGGTTTAAAGGAGAAGATAATTCATCTTGAATTGCAACCTAAACTCATTGTGGAAGATTTTCAAATGGTAAAAAATAGGAGGAACACTTTGCCAGCTGAAATAAAAGCCCCAAGTTTTATATAAAAAAATAGATTTGAAGTACTTGATACAAATGCAGACATAGTCTCCTTAACAGACTTAAACCCCAATGTAGAAAATTATCCAAGACTTTCAAAATCTAGGCCATTTCAATGTAAAAATAACTCTGGGAAATCAAAATGTGCTAAAAGACTCGAAAAACAATCATTTAAAGAAAAAAAGCATAAAACTAGAAAAGTGATAGTTGTTGGTGACAGTAATGCCAGAAATATTGCGGGAAAAATACTTGACAACTTGGAAAAGCAAAATTACAAAGTTTCGGGATATGTTTATCCGGGAGCTTCTCTGTCTACAATAGCTCAAAAGGCTCAACAGTTTGCTAAATACTTGAATGTTGACGACTTTTTGGTTGTATTTGGAGGTTCAAATTATATTAAACCTGGTAAAAACTATGAGAAGACAATTAGGGAGTCGATTAATGATATTTTGCCACTTTCTTTTAAGACAAATGTGATAATTAATACAATACCAAACCCTCCTAATAGTACGTTAAGAAAACACTTAGTGAAAAATGCGAATATCATACATGAACACATAAATTCCAGTTCCAACAAAAATGTCCATAATATATGCATTAACTTTATAAATAGCAGAGTGTTAACAGCACATTTTAATAAAAGTGAACACTTAAATATGGGAGGGAAAACAGTGGTTTGTAATAGATTGGTTGAACTGATTAGCAGTAAAGTAAGGACAACTAGGAAGAAAACAGTTCTTGAGAGATGGTTGGATACTGCAAAGGACAAGAAATCTAGTGATCCAGAAAAGCCTCAAGAAAGTTTGATGAAGAAGAACACTCCACTAGAGAGATGGCTGTTAACGGGGAACATGTGTACAATTAATAATAAGTTTTTTTTAGCAGAGAGTGCCTCAAAGGTCAACCAAGAAATCAGTGCAGTGAGAAGTTCGGAAGTAATAAGGGTATAAGAGTGTTATACTTAAATATTCAGGGACTTGGAGGCAAATCAGAAATTTTACAGAGTTTTGTAATCAATTGTGATTATCATTTCTTATGTTTAACGGAAATTTGGCTCTTAAAAGATGAATTACAATGTAATGTAGTTGATGGATATTACTGGGGTAGTGACTTCTGTCGATCTAAATTTATAAGGGGGGTTCAGCAATTCTTGTTAAAAATAATATTAGGAGTAGTTGTTTGAATCTTGATTGGTTAAGTGAGGAGGTTAACTTTGAGATTGCTGGAATTGAAGTCAAAGAAATGAAGTGTATAATATTTTCATTGTATAGAGCTCCTAATGGATGTACTGATGTGTTCCTTGCAAAACTGGATAAGCTGTTAAAATATGTGAGTAAGTGGAAGGGTTATTGTATTATGATTGGGGGTGACATTAATGCTTCTTTTGATGTCACAAGAAAAAGTAGAACAGTAATGGAATTAATTAATTTACTAACACAATATGGATTTATATATGTTAATGATGAACCCACTAGGTTAACGGCTTGTCTGGACAATATGTTTAGCAATTTTTGTAAACAAACATTTGAAGTAGAAGTTCTTAAATTTCCATTTTCGGACCATGACATTTTGAGCATAACATGTAATAACATGAGTGACTTTGTAAGTAATGCAAAAGAGACAACATATAGTCGGGTCATTGTAGTTTCTAACTATAATGTTGACAAATTTTGTGATGCACTGGCTCAATTTGATTGGGAAAAACTGTTAACTGATCCTAAGTTAGATAATGCAAGCTTGAAGTTTGAATGTTTTTTCAAGAGTTTTTGTAGCATAATGAATTTGTTTGTTAAAGTCCAAAAAAGAAATAAAAATGAAAATAATTTTACTGTGTATAAAAAACACAATAATTGGTATACAAAGGAGTTAAAAGAAATTAAAAATTGTATCTGACTTTTAAATGATCTTTACAGGATTAATAATTCACCTGAAGTAAAGAGACTTTTGTGTAAATGTAGAAAAATGTATGGAATGGGTATCAGAGAAGCTAAGCATGAATTTAATGCTAGGTTTATCCAGAATAGTGACAACAAATGTAAGGCAGCTTGGGCTATTGTTAAAAGTGTATCTAATAACAGGAAAGTAGATGAACAAATAACTGTACGGCCAGATGACTTTAATAAGTATTTTGTTGATGTGGCTGGTGAAGTTAGAAAAAGTATCGCCAAAACTCTGGTCTCCTCCCAAGAACTAATGTTAAATTATAAAATTCCTTCTGCTAGGTTTATGTGGGAAGAGGTAACTTGTAATGATATAATAAAAGTAGTGGGCCGGATGAAAAACTCTCGAAGTCAGGATATATATGGCTTATCAAATAATTTGTTGAAGAAAATTATTTATTACATAGTAGAGCCCCTCACTTATTGTATGAATTGGTGTTTGCAGGATGGTGTTTTTCCTGAGCAACTGAAAGTGGCTAAGGTGATTCCTATCTACAAAAATGGCCCAAGAGTTGACCCAAGTAGTTATAGGCCAGTGTCATTAGTACCGGTGTTGGCAAAAGTTGTGGAGTCAGTTGTCGGTAATCAGGTTGGCAGATACTTTGAATGTTTGGATCTGTTCACTGCATCACAGTATGGGTTTAGGAAATCCAAATCGACTACGCAGGCAGTGGATTCCATAATTAGGGAGGTTATCACAGTTTTTGAAGATAATGCTAGTGCACAGGCAACTTTTTGCGATCTGACTAAGGCCTTTGATTGTATCGATCATGGTATATTGTCTGATAAACTGCAATATTATGGTTTCATTAATGATCAGCTAAAATTTTTGAAGTCATATTTGGAAGGTAGGAAGCAGTTGGTTTATACTGAAAGTGGGTTTTCTTCTATCTTAAATATTAAAGCTGGTGTTCCGCAGGGATCTGTATTGGGACCTATTTTGTTTTTGATTGCTGTTAATGATTTACCTGATAATGTTGAAGCACATTGTAGCATGTACGCAGATGACACAACATTTTTGACAATAAGCAATGATGTCAATAAATTACAAACAATGGTGGCTAGCACAGTAGCCAGTGCTTCCGAGTGGTTTAGGGCGAATGGGCTTCTTCTGAATGATGTTAAAACGAAACAATTGATTTTCAGTTTGAAAAATGTTGATTCTTGTAATGCAGAAGAGTGTGTTAAATTTTGGGGTATTTATGTTGATAGGCAGTTGACATGGACTCCACATATTAATTTTGTGGTTGGGAAACTTTCAAAAATTGTCTTCTTGTTGAGTAGACTACATGAGGTTATTGGAGAAGGGTATTTGAGAAATGTTTATTTTGCATTTTTTCAGTCAATTATGTCATATGGGATTGTATTGTGGGGAAACAGCTGCAAAATAAAAGATGTACTGATAGTACAAAAAAAAGCTGTAAGAGCTATGACTAAGTCTCATGGGAGAATACATTGCAAGCCTCTTTTTGTTAGTTTGAATATTCTCACAGTAATCAATTTGTACTTGTATGAAGTGGTTAGGTATACAATAAGTAAACTTGATGAACTGCCCAAGAGACATGAAATTCATAAATACAATACAAGAAATAGAGGGGAAATAAACTTGAGATACTATAGGCTGAAGAAATCATCAAACTGTCATTTGTCGGTGGGTTTAAAAGTATACAACAAGATTAGTAATAACCTTGATGCTACCCCAAGTAAAAAATGTTTAAAAGAAGGTATTATGCTTGGCTTGTCGAGAACCCCTTTTATTCATTACAGGAATTTTATACACTAAAGAATGATATGATAAATTTTTAACCTATTTTTGTTATGTGTAAGTAATAGTGTAGGCCTATGTGTGTAGAGATTTTTAATGTTTAGAAACATGAGGTTAAATTAAAATTTCAATGTTGACTATGTCTATTGTACTAAATGTATCGAATGGCAAATAAATTGTTATTATTATTATGGATTTTATTAGGCAGGCACTAGTGCAGATTCTGGCGTCGCATTGAAACAGTAATTTATTTCTATATTCTGAAACTACAAACATCGCTACATAAAAAATGGAAACCAGAATCATTTCTGACTAATAAAGAAATATTTGCAATTTGGTGGTTTATGATAGTTAATGTTCAGCCATTTTGGTTAGGTTCGGACTGAACTGTAACTAACCATAGTTAAAAATTACACACTTTATAAAGATTCAGAGTAAGGTAATTACCGTTCAGTCATTTCTATTTGCAACTTGAAGTATACTAGCCTAACACTAACAACAAAATATTGAATTGGATGTTGAATAAATCCATACTTCTCTGCAAAGTTACCAAATTTCATTGAGAACTGTATTTCATAGTAGGCTAGCCTATATATAGACTAGGCCTACATCGAATACATTATATAGCCTACATCGTTTTTAAAATACATTTGTGTCAAGATAGCATTCAGCCATGCCAACACTACAGTAATAGATCAATATTTCCTTCTGCAGCGAAATTACAGTACCGTACCCCTAATTTCTAAAGTAAAGATTGTAAACATAGACATATGTATATATATATATTTTTTTGAACTGAAAATACACTGTTTACTGATAACTATAAGTTAGTTTAGGTTTTTATTAATATTTTTAGGTTAGAATTGTAGAATAAAGAGCGTACACAAATTTAGTCGTTTCCGCTAGCAACAATGTTAGAGCAATTTCAGCTCACATCTAACAATATTATTGATAACATTGTTAAGCCACCTATAACGTATATATACTAGATAACATACCAAAATGAAAATGTTAGTAGGTGTAACATTCTTTTTTAATGTTAGTCACACATTTTAACTCTAGATCACTGATAAGATATTATGACATTCATAAATTTTATATTTGCTATTTTTTACTTAGGCTAAACAAAACAACGAAATAGGCCCAAGCCACCATACACCACGAAATACACCATTTTAGTACTCTCTAAAGTAAATATTTATAATTTTCATGAATATAATTTGCATATTCCTTAGTGAAAAAAACAGGCAGTTGTGGGGCTGCCGTCAGAAGTGAAAACATTTTAGCTTCATTGGTTAACTTTATTTTCGAGTTATTAAGAAGTATTTTTAATCAAATAAAATCATCTTCACAAGAAATTATAATGATTGAAGTTGTAAACATAACCTCAAACTATAATATACACTGGATTTACAGATAATGGGTGAAATCAGCTGTTATATTAAATGTTACTCGTACATACATTCGCTTTAATTGTTGGTGAAGGTGATGTCCCTCGAGTTCTATGATTTTTCCTCATGCAAAAAAGTGCCTAACGCCCATTAAAGAAGTTTTTACTTCAAAAATATAAACTAGAGGGACAATACAACTTTCAAAATATTTGTTCTTTGTAACAAAACTTCATTTATTTTGAAATGCATATCAATTATTGTTGAACACATTTTAAACTAGGCCTAACAATTTTTAGCAATACATGTGTAAAACACGAATCAGTAGTACTTTATAGAACATTTAATTTATATATTGTCATATTCCTTGCAACACATAGTCCAGTGCTGCCCATATATTTTGTTATTGCAGAAGGGGTCGTAGGCCTACAGTGAAGTTATTAGTCATCATCTTCCAGAGTGCAGATAGGCAATAAAACATGGTATATATTCCTTGGTTCATTATATTTTGGAGGCTTTGGGTTGACTGGGATCCCAGAGCCTCACAAATGAGTAGTAGGCCTACTACTAACTTAAAGTTTCTGTTTAGTGTTCATAGTCAAAAGGACGATTCCATAGTCAAAAGGACGATTCCATGCAGTCATTTTGAAAAATGGTACATGTAATTTTTATGATAAATGGGTGATTTAGGGTTGTGAACATGTTTTGATATATATATCTAAGAGTAAAAGTTGCCTATATAACTGACATCACAAAAAAGAGACCTGGGAGGGAAGTTAGTTTAGGGGTAGTTATAGGCCTAGGCTACATTGTCTGAATATATTTGTGACAAGTTAGCATTTCGAAAAATGAATGCAAATACGTTTCTAGATGAATACACGTGCAAAGGGAGGTTAGTTTAGGGGTAAGTATAACTTTATATACAGGTAGCGGGAGTTAACTCTCTCTTCAAGATGGGAGGTAACTATTATTTTCAAGGGTCTATAATACAGTGTATGTTAACTATTCGACCCTAGAATAATATTTTTGCAGACAACAACGTTGTTTTACATTCTAGGCTACTGTTAAATGTTGAATAGGCCTACTGTGACTAAATACTATAGGTTAGAACCTTTTAGGTTTTTTTATTATTCTTGCATTTCTGTTGCCATAGGTTAGCCTAGGGTAGAATAGTAAACTTGTGCCTAATACACTTGACATGAAAGGAGAAATTTTAAGTTAGTTTAGGCTAGGTTATATTATATTGGGCCTATTCCCAAAAATAAAATTTGTATATTTTTGAATACCGTATAGGCCTATTTTTAACATATTAACATGATGCTATATCACAAAAAGGGGTGTAAATTTACTTTAGAACACCTGACCTTATTTTTTAAGAAACAGAGTAGGCCTAATAGTGCTGGAAAACACACTGTAAGTTAGAAATTCAGGCTATTTTTTTATGTGAATCAGAAATTTTAGCCCAAATACGAGAGATTAGATTAGGGTTTTTATGTATACATGCCAGATTTAATGAAAATGTGTTTTATAATAGGGGTAGGTCTATTATTTTTTAAGGAAGTAACACTGGTAGAAGAAGGTTGTTTGCGATAGTTTTATGCTTTGTCGCGATTTTACTATACGACCCTACGCCAACAGAAATGCAAGAATAAAACATTGAAAAATAGCCTTGAGTTCTAACTTACAGTCTTTAGTTAAAATATTTTTACTTGTTGTATTGAACATGTAACAGTAGAATGTAAAACAAGGTCGTCGTCATATAGTAAATTTACGTCTATATGTTTTTTTGGTTAACTACCGGTACTTAAGTTTTAAGACCTATTGCCAGTAGCAGCAGATAGCCTACCTAACTCTATGTTTAGGTTAACTCATGTTTTATTTTACAAATTTTATTTACATAAATTGCTTCTAGGCTAACTGTAGGCCCATAATTTAGACTGTGTAAACAACTTTATACAGAGTACATTTCAATCTGCAAAATAAGTCATAATTTCGGTGTCCATTTTACCTTCTAAACTGAACAATTAGGTTATCTTCTGCACAAATAAAAACCTCCCGCAGTTTACGTCATTCCTATACCGTTATTTCAGCGCTTGTCAACATTTCTGGTTAGCAAACGATGCATCATGCAAGCCTACAAAAACCGCTTTAAAATTCAAATGACAATGACATCTGCCCCGCTTCATAATTTGCAATATCAATGTACCTAACGTTACTTTTATTTACATTTTCTTTTTCTGCTTCACTCTTTAGTATAGCGTATTCACTACGCTAGTCAAGTTGGTGTTTTTTTTGTCAGTTTTACAACTAACAATCCATGAATTTAAGCGATCAGATTCATCGTATCAACAAAATAGTCACTACTGTGACGATGTACTAATTTTAACGTACTTTACAAATATTTTCTACAACTTTAAAACTCTGAATTGATAACTTACCCGCCTCACCCGTTTCTTCATTATTCTCTCAGCTGCAAAAACACGGTCTCCCATTGGTAATTCCATTGCAGACGAATATTTTTATGAAAAAACTACCGACAACTTTTTGTTTCACTTGTATTTCCTGCGAATAACTCTTACGACTAACACTTATTATTCTATTCACAACACTTACGTTTAAACAAAATCTCGCGGTTTTCACATACTACAACACTCCGAGTTTGGTTCTGGTTCTGATTCTCTCCTCGTTTCGTTTTGGCCTTCACACGTCCCCACTCTGGCATATTCTGCGTAGCGTTCCCCCCTCTACTCTCTTCCCTTTCAGTAGATCCTTTTCAGTGGCTTTCACGTGGACGAGTCTAACACAAAAGGGGTGGAAACTTCCATCATTGGACGCGTATTGTAAGGGTAATTAGATGACGTCATGGTAAATATAACAGGTACTTTTTACGTTCTATCAAAATGTGGCAAATAAGGCGCTCGAATAATATTTGAATTTAAACCTTTTTTGTATATTTTCTCCGAGTTTGAATTAATTTTATAATAGAAATTTCGTAAACATTTTTAATAAAATATAGATGAAGCCTATCTTTGGTCTATTAATGTATTAACGAATTGATATGGCGGGAGGGGTAATCTATAAAGACGCGAAAGTGTCTACTTTTTATCCATCGTGTCCTAGGTTTCAGTGTAGATAAGGTTAAGGATTTCTATGCCATAAATAGAAGTAGCTAGTAGAAGAGAAACAATTTAATTGAACTCAATTTTATTACCCTTAATTTATTTATCATAATATGACAATAAAAATTGGTCAACTCTTTTACATAATTTACAACAACTAGAAGTTATATTATACTTATTGGCAGAGACTTTAATAGTGGTGCACAAAAGATTGCGTTTTATAGGTGAATTCTTGGTAAAAGTACATCTTCCCTAAACTATACGAAACAAACATTTATTTATTTATGCCTTAATTAAAGAAATATAATTTCTACTATGTTCTAAAAATGAAACAAGAATCTACCTATAGCCTAACATTTAATTGTGCGATAAAAGAGATTGCCGAAGGTCAATCTCGGGGATTCAGATTTATTAATTTTTCTCTGATAACCTTACGAAAATTAGGTTTTGTAGTAATTAAACTTCTTTAAATTTTGTTTATGTATATTAAACCCTCCATAAAATGAATACATTTAGCCTATATAACTTACGTAATGTATTTGCTTTTTTTATAGCATATATTTGTATCTTTTCACTTTTGCTTTGCATGATATTTAAACCGTATGTTAGATTTGAATTTCCCTGCAATCAAGACGCCAAAGTTTTACCAACGGTTACCTAATAACCTTTTTTTTAATAAAATGTATATTATATCTATAAGATTGGTTTGCCTAACCTGGGGCTGAGATCTAAGAGTTTTATCGAAACAACATCATATGAAATTGGTATTTATTTGTGGAACAAACTATAGTAGATATATATTTTACATGCTGGGAACGAACACAAGCGGTAAAAAAGCTACATATATGCCTATATACCCCGTGAAAGTGAAGTAAACACTGTAAAACTTCGTAAAATAAACGGTACCAGGAACTGGCACATAGGCCTACTTTCTCACAAACACATTTAAATTATTAAAAAGATTCACTGTGACTTGTAGGGTGGGGTAGGAGAGGTGATTTTTTATTGAAGTAGGAGATTAACTAAATAATAATAATTATTATTATCTAGAGAGAAAACTATTCTATAGATTTCGAACAAATTTGCACCACACACGTCAATTAGACCTGTATAGATGCACGAAAAAGGTTTTGAAAACTTTAGAAAAACAACCCCCTTTATGGCCAAAAAACCCCCAAAAATCTGTTATTATTATTAGCTAAACGAGAATTTTTAGAAAGATGCTTTTTTTGCATATGGTGGGGCACATTAAAGGCTACAAATAAGCCAAATTTTATCAAAATCGTTAGAGCCGTTTTTTTTTATAAAAAAATAATAACTGTTATTTTGGGGTTTTTTTGCCAAAAAGGGGGTTGTTTTTCAAAAATTTTCAAAACCGTTTTTCGTGCATCTATACAGGCCTACTTGACATGTCTGGTGCATAGGCCTATTTGTTTGAAATAGTTTTCGCTCTAGCTTTGTATACATACAGACATATATACAGACATACAGACAGACATTTTGTACAAACCACTTTTTTGGACTCAGGGAGTCCCAAAACGGATATTTCCACAAAAATCTCAACATCTATTTTGTTTACGATCACTATACTTCCTCTATACTATAGTATAGTGAGAAAGTAAAACAGAAAAACATGTAAAAGTACAAACATTTTTCACTTAAACTAACGAAAAAAACTTTAAAACTAAATATCTACTGTGATTTTAATTTCTCATATAATACCAAAACGCACAAACGAAATAATACTCTTAAGTAGGCTACTCAGCTACTATACTATTTAAAACTAATTTTATTACACACCAAACTATAGTAAACTATATCACTGTAGACTCGAGCGAGATCGTTGTAGGTCAAGTCTGTATCTTCGGTAGGGTGTCACGGCTACGGAGGGTTGGCTTGGCTGATAAGAATATATGAATATTAAAAAGTAACATTCGCAGTTTGACATCGTCAGTTCTAAGTTTTGACATAAATGATCGTATTTTTAGCGAATTTCCATAGGAAAAGTGAACTATTGCAGTGGCCCTTATGGTAAGACCCAAGGTCGGGAGTAGCAAATGAGCACAGATCACGGTCCCCAGAACACGTTTTGGGGTGTCATTAAAATCATATATGTATATACAGGGTGAGTTTTAAATGTCCCCCCCCCCTAATTTTTTCCGCATTTCTTAAGATATCGACTCCCAACCACCGCCGAACATCATTGATTAGTTTATACTTTCTTTTGATGAGGTTCACATTTTTGGCCGCCATCTTGATCCGCCATATTGGAATGAACTTTTATTTTTTAAATGTAAAGGTAAGGTTGTGACCCATCATTTCAAACTATTTTTTACCGTAGAACACGATGCCGCAATCGGTTTTTAATTATCTGTTTTCGTTCTCAAGATATTAACAATTTTGTAAACAAATTAAATTTTCAAAAATCCCTTGTTTTATTAATTTTTTTTTTTAAATATCGACCTTTTATGATCAGATATCACAGTTTGGCAGTAGCTTATAGATTTTTATTAAGTTATAAATTTGTACTGCCATCTTCAGTAAATTTGTTTGATTTCAGTGTATTAACAACTTTTCTCCGCGAAACTAAAGATGGCAGTAAACATTTATAACTTAATAAAAATCTATAAGCTACTACCAAACTGTAATATCTGATGATAAAGGGTCGATATTTTTAAAAAAAATTGAATAAAACAAGGGATTTTTGAAAATTTAAATTTTTACAAAATTGTTAATATCTCGAGAACGAAAGCAGATAATTAAAAACCGATTGCGGCATCGTGTTCTACGGAAAAAAATAGTTTGAAATGATGGGTCACAACCTTACCTTTACATTTAAAAAATAAAAGTTCATTCCAATATGGCGGATCCAAGATGGCGGCCAAAAATGTGAACCTCATCAAAAGAAAGTATAAACTAATCAATGATGTTCGGCGGTGATTGGGAGTCGATATCTTAAGAAATGCGGAAAAAATTAGGGGGGGGGACATTTAAAACTCACCCGGTATGTGTTCCCACTCTAGCAGCCGCATTTTAAGTCCGATTTGGTCCACGTTTGGTACACATGTTGGTTGTCTACTTCGCTTGGACGAGTTCGTTAGCCAAAAAAAATCCAACAACCGGAAGCACGTTTTTTTTTGACCGGAAGTAACAATTTGTTTAGATTTTTCCTACGAGAATAAAGGTTTTTTACAGTTTTCCTACAAGTACAAATGTAGGATGTTATTCTGCACATTGTGTTTTTTTACGCGACCTTATAGCTCGCTTGGTTCCCCCAAAATCGATCAGAACGTAAAATACCTTAAAAGTACCCGGTCAAAGCCATGAGGTGGATTCTACCGTGGGGTTGGCGTGCGAAGCACGCAATGCATTGTGTAGGCCTTTAGAAAATACTCCCAATATGCGGAATGGCGTGCGAAGTATTTTGCAGTACTGTCTTGAATAGACCTACTTCCCAAATTGTTGGTTGAAACCCTAAAACATAGGCCTATAAACTTAATTTTGGAAATTCGCTCAACTCACGTCAGCGGTTCGGCTGCGTGGTCGATTTATTTTCTTTTAATTAGTTAAAGTTATATTGGATTACAATCATTGTGTAATAAAAATAGTTACTGTACGTTGTACGTCATACAAACAGGTAGAAAATGAGAAATAAAACATCATTGATGAGAAAATCTATGAATTTCGTGTTTTTTACTCTAATTATCAATCCCGTAAATCTCGGGATTGGACTTAGCTAATCCTAGAATTGAAACCTCTATCCTCAGGCTATTGCTTGATTATGATTTACCATCATAATAATAATAAATTATTTAATTAGTTATAAGTTGAACTTCTATTGTTTATAAAAGAAAATTTGCCATTCTTGCGAGGTTGGAGTGCCATGGTTCTGTTTTTCAGTGGCTTTTGGGGGGTTTTTATTTTCCCACACAGCCAATTTATCTCTGGAATAAAAAACTTTTTTTTAAAGTATAAATTTTTCTTTAAAAAATTATAAAGCCCAGATTTTATAACGCTGATTTTATAAATCGGACTTAAAATGCGGCCGCTAAAGTGCGAACACATATATACATATATATTTAATGACACCCCAAAACGTGTTCTGGGGACCATGTTTGGTGCTCATTTGCTACTCCCGACCTTGGTTCATACCATAAGGGCCACTGCAATAGCTCATTTTGCCTATGGAAATTCGCTAATAAATAACGGAATCATAACGTTAAATTCCATTTTATTATAAAATAAATATAGGCTTGTATTTTAAAATTAATTCTTTAATTGCTTAGTTGTTTAATTAATTTAAATTAATTGCTGTACCTACCAATCATTAATATACCAATTATTTTATTCAAGATTCCCAAAACTTTCATTCAATAAAAAATACTTTCCGGCCACGGTAGGCTACTTGACACACGTACATACAGACTTGACGGGCGTGAAGACATTTTAGGCGTTCCGTTAACATTATGGAATCCCTAATATGTTTACACGTAGCCCATCTGTGGTTCCTAAATTACACAATCTATCAGTTACTTGTGTGTCAATGCTTACTTGATACTTTTATCGTTAAAGATTCGAATTGTTTACTCTTGATAACGACTGAAGCCAGACAATAAACACTGCGCAGGCAGTGAATGACTCATAACCTAAAAAGTTAACGGGTCTGTGTGTGCGGTAAATTTTTTTGGTGAAAATTGGTGTAAAGACATTGTTTATTAAAAAAAATAAAATTCCAAACAGTAGCTCGTATTTAGTAGTGCGTATATAAACTAAATTTTACGTTTGTAAATTTGTCGGAATTCCGGTTTCATTGTTGTCAAATTTAGTGCAATATTTGTGTTCACAACCTAGAAACTAGAACAGAAGAGAACAGCTGGTTTACCGTTGTGGTAAGAAATATACAAAACACTTATATTTTAGAATTAGCCTTTGTCACCGGCTTGGGTCGCGTTAAGAATCTGATCAAGTAAGACAAAACTTACGAATATCACTTAAAATAAATCGCCTAAAATCATTTATCGCTGTGAAACTAATCTCAGATCATTGTTGATATTAATCACGGTACATTTAAAAAACATAATTTTCAAGTCTTTTCTCTCCGATCCCATTAGTTTAGACTTTTTTGAGGATTCTTTTTCGTAATTTAAAACGGAACCCTTCACCTATTTGTCTTTCCATTTAGGCTGTCACAAATTTCTCAAAAACTGATGAACCAATCAAGCTGAAATTTACGATGCTACAAAGAAGGCCGTAACCAAATTAAGGATCTTCAGGGTTTGACAGTAATTGTATAATTTTAATTGTGTAATTTTTGAAAATATTGAATTTGCTTGAAATTTGAATGGCTGCAACTCGTAAAGTATTATCCTCAGGAAGATGATATTCGTTTTAAATTGTAGTAAATTTACTGTTCTTTAAAAAAGGATTGAATGATTTTTTTTGTCAAACCAGTCCTTCATACTAAAAATTATAAAAAACTAGAACAAGATAAAAAATGTGGGGTTTTTCGTCGCCGGTGGCGCGCGCGGAGCACTTATATATATATTACTGCTACGTATAAAACATCTATACAGTAGCATTAACTGTTCAACATGCTTCCTAAATTTATTGAAGAACTTTTAATAACTTAAATGTCTATATTTGACCTATTTAATGATTTTCTTAGTACAAAACTATTGGTTTTGCTTATTTGAATCACAATTTTTGTTCATTTACCAATAAAAATGCTCTTTACTCATAAACGTAGTTTACTTGTTAATACCCCTTGAAACGGACATTGTGCTTCCTCATTTTGTAAGTTGT
>JAGFPH010006838.1:46996-61290 GCA_018207615.1 Philaenus spumarius
CCATAGGTGCTCACTAAGAAAGGGTATGAAAAAATTCGAAATTTTAGGGGGGGATTTGGGAGGATCAAAGTTATTAAATCACGATTTCTTCAAAACTACCTAACGGATTGGAATGAAATTCGGTATGCAGCTTCCCCTAGGGCCATAGGTGCTCACTAAGAAAGGGTATGAAGAAATTTTTTGAGGGGTTTGGGGGGATCAAAGTTACTAAAATCATAATTTCAGATCTTTTATTATTATGACAATAGTGCTTTTATTATTTAAGATCTATATAATATATAAAAGCCAAATACCACACACTGTCTGAACACTTTAAAAGAATACAATTACGTTAAAAAGACTGAAAATACCAACCACCACGGGCAACGCCGTACGGGTCTGCTAGTGTATGTATATGTGCTCGCACTCTACCGGGCACATTTTAATTCCGATTTGGTCCAAATTTGGTACACTCGTTGCTCTTCTACGTCGCTCGGAGTTCGTTAACCAAAACATCCAACAACCGGAAGCGCAAAGAAACAATTGTTTAAGAACTTTCGGGCTAGAATAAAACGTTTTTGGAGTTTTTTCAAAATAAATAAATAAAATGTACTATTCTGCCGACCTTGTAGATCGTCTGGTACCCCTAAGATCGATCAAATTCATATAAAATACCATTAAAGTACCCGGTTAAAATCCACGTACGCCGATGGACGAGATACAAACTAGCGATGCGAGATTGCTGCGAGCGAAGCGAAGATCGAGGTGCTCAAAGAGAGGGTTTCCGCTGCGAGCGGAACGAAGCTAGCGTGAGCCGGGGCTACAGGTTGGGATGCAAACAAATTCTACTAACGTATTTCCATCGCCTTCGTAAGTAGACCAATTTCCCAAATTGTTGGTGGAAACCCTAAAACATAGGCCTATAAATTTAATTTTGGAAATTCGCTCAACTCACGCCAGCGGTTCAGCTGCGTGGTCGAGTTATTGTAATTGTGTGCGTACTTTTGTGTGTGCAGCGTTATAAAATCTGGGTTTTGTAATTTTTTTATAGAAAATAGTTTTTACTTAAAAATAATAAACGTTTTCTAATCGAGAGATAAATTGGCTGTGTGGAAAAATTAAAACCACCAAAAAGCCACTGAAAAACAGAACCATGGCACTCCAACTTCGCAAGAATGGCATATTTTCTTTTATAAACAATAGAAGTAAAACTAATTAATTAAAGAATTTATTATTATTATGATGGTAAATCATAATCAAGCAATAGCCTGAGGATAGAGGTTTCAATCCCGGGATTAGCTAAGTCCAATCCCGAGATTTACGGGATTGATAATTAGAGTAAAAAACACGAAATTCATAGATTTCCTCGTCAATGATGTTTTATTTCTCATTTTCTACCTGTTTGTATGACGTACAACGTACAGTAACTATTTTTATTACACAATGATCGTAATCCAATATAACTTTAACTAATTAAAAGAAAATAATTCGACCACGCAGCCGAACCGCTGACGTGAGTTGAGCGAATTTCCAAAATTAAATTTATAGGCCTATGTTTTAGGGTTTCAACCAACAATTTGGGAAATAGGTCTATTCAAGACGGTGCTGAAATGCTTCGTACGCCATTCCGCATATTGGGAGTATCTTCAATACACAAATCATTGCGTGCTTCGCACGCCATTCCGCATATTGGGAGTATTTTCAAAAGGCCTACACAATGCAAAGCGTGCTTCGCACGCCAACCCCCACGGTAGAATCCACCTCATGGCTTTGAACCGGGCACTTTTATGGTATTTTACGTTCTGATCGATTTCGGGGGAACCAAGCGAGCTATAAGGTCGCGTAAAAAAACACAATGTGCAGAATAACATCCTACATTTGTATTTGTAGGAAAAACTGTAAAAAACCTTTATTCTCGTAGGAAAAATCTAAACAAATTGTTACTTCCGGTCAAAAAAAAAACGTGCTTCCGGTTTTTGGATTTTTTTGGCTAACGAACTCGTCCGAGCGACGTAGACAACCAACATGTGTACCAAACCGGACTTAACATGCGGCCGCTAGAGTGCGAACACATATATACATATATGATTTTTTAATGACACCCCAAAACGTGTTCTGGGGACCGTGATCGGTGCTCATTTGGTACTCCCGACCTTGGGTCTTACCATAAGGGCCACTGCAATAGCTCACTTTTCCTATGGAAATTCGCTAAAATACGATCATTTATGTCAAAACTTAGAACTGACGATATCAAACTGCGAATGTTACTTTTTAATATTCATATATTCTTATCAGCCAAGCCAACCCTCCGTAGCCGTGACACCCTACCGAAGAGACAGACTTGACCTTCAACGATCTCGGTCGAGTCTACAGTGTTATAGTTTACTATAGTTTGGTGTGTAATACAATTAGTTTTAAATAGTAGAGCATCTGAGTAGCCTACTACTTAGAGTATGATTTTGTTTGTGCGTTTTGGTATTATATAAGAAATTAAAATCACAGTAGATATTTAGTTTCAAAGTTTTTTTCGTTAGCGTAAGTGAAAAAATGTTTGTACTTTTACATGTTTTTCTGTTTTACTTTCTCACTATACTATAGTATAGAGAAAGTATAGTGATCACAAAAAAATCGATGTTGAGATTTTTGTGGAAATATCCGTTTTGGGACCCCCTGAGTCCAAAAGAGTGGTTTTTACAAAATGTCTGTCTGTATGTCTGCAGCCTATGTATGTCTGTATGTCTGTATGTATACAAAGCTAGAGCGAAAACTATTCGATCGATTTCAAACAAATATGCACCAGACATGTCAAGTAGGCCTGTATAGATGCACGAAAAACGGTTTTGAAAATTTTTGAAAAACAACCCCCTTTTTGGCAAAAAAACCCCAAAAAAACAGTTATTATTTTTTTATTAAAAAAACGGCTCTAACGATTTTGATAAAATTTGGCTTATTTGTAGCCTTTAATGTGCCCTACCATATGCAAAATAAACGGTACCAGGAACTGGCAAATACTTTCTCACAAATACATTTAAATTACTAAACAGATTCACTGTGACTTGTACGGTGGGGTAGGAGAGTTTTTTTATTAAAGTTGGAGATTAACTAATAAATATTATTATTATTATTATTATCTAGAGAGAAAACTATTCGATCGATTTCGAAAAAATTTTCACCAAACACGTCAATTAGGTCTTCATAGATGCACGTAAAATGGTTTTGAAAATTTTTTTTAAACAACCCGCTTTATGGCCAAAAAAACCCCAAAAACAGTTATTATTATTATTATTATTAGCTAAACGAGAATTTTTAGAAAGATGCGGGTTTCTGTATATGGTAGGGCACATTAAAGGCTACAAATAAGCCAAACTTTATTAAAATCGTTAGCGCCGTTTTTTAATAAAAAAATTATAACTGATTTTTTGGGGGTTTTTTGGCCAAAAAGGGGGTTGTTTTTCAAAATTGTTTAAAACCCTTTTTTCGTGCATCTATACAGGCGTACTGGACATGTCTGGTGCAAATTTGGTTGAAATCGATCGAATAGTTTTCTCTCTAGCTTTGTATACTTTTATTAAAGTAGGCGATTAACTAATAAATATTATTATTATTAGCTAGAGAGAAAACTATTCGATCGATTTCGATAAAATTTGCACCAAACACGTCAATTAGGTCTTTATAGATTTACGTAAAAAGTTTTTGAAAAATTTTGAAAAACAACCCCCTTTATGGCCAAAAAACCCCCAAAAATCAGTTATTATTATTATTATTAGCTAAACAAGAATTTTTAGAAAGATGCGGGTTTTTGTATATGGTAGGGCACATTAAAGGCCACAAATTAGCCAAATTGTATTAAAATCGTTAGAGCCGTTTTTTTATAAAAAAATAATAACTGATTTTTTGGGGGTTTTTTGGACAAAAAGGGGGTGTTTTTCAAAATTGTTCAAAACCCTTTTTCGTGCATCTATACAGGCGTACTGGACATGTCTGGTGCAAATTTAGTTGAAATCGATCGAATAGTTTTCTCTCTAGCTTTGTCTACATACAGACATACATACAGACATACAGACATACAGACAGACATACAGACATACAGACATACATACAGACAGACATTTTGTAAAAACCACTTTTTTGGACTCAGGGGGTCCCAAAACGGATATTTCCACAAAAATCTCAACATCGATCTTTTTTGCGATCACTAACCTTCTCTATACTATAGTTAGTGAGAAAGTAAAAAGCATCTTTCTAAAAATTCTCGTTTAGCTAATAATAATAACAGATTTTTGGGGGTTTTTTGGCCATAAAGGGGGTTGTTTTTCTAAAGTTTTCAAAACCTTTTTCGTGCATCTATACAGGTCTAATTGACGTGTGTGGTGCAAATTTGTTCGAAATCTATAGAATAGTTTTCTCTCTAGATAATAATAATAATTATTATTAGTTAATCTCCTACTTTAATAAAAAATCACCTCTCCTACCCCACCCTTCAAGTCACAGTGAATCTTTTTAATAATTTAAATGTGCTTGTGAGAAAGTAGGCCTATGTGCCAGTTCCTGGTACCGTTTATTTTACGAAGTTTTACAGTGTTTACTTCACTTTCACGGAGTATATAGGCATATATGTAGCTTTTTTACCGCTTGTGTTCGTTCCCAGCATTTAAAATATATATCTACTAAAGTTTGTTCCACAAATAAATACCAATTTCATATGTTGTTGTTTCGATAAAACTCTTAGATCTCAGCCCCAGGTTAGGCAAACCAATCTTATAGATATAAAATACATTTTATTAAAAAAAAGGTTATTAGGTAACCGTTGGTAAAACTTTGGCGTCTTGATTGCAGGGAAATTCAAATCTAACATACGGTTTAAATATCATGCAAAGCAAAAGTGAAAAGATACAAATATATGCTATAAAAAAAGCAAATACATTACGTAAGTTATATAGGCTAAATGTATTCATTTTATGGAGGGTTTAATATACATAAACAAAATTTAAAGAAGTTTAATTACTACAAAACCTAATTTTCGTAAGGTTATCAGAGAAAAATTAATAAATCTGAATCCCCGAGATTGACCTTCGGCAATCCCTTTTATCGCACAATTAAATGTTAGGCTATAGGTAGATTCTTGTTTCATTTTTAGAACATAGTAGAAATTATATTTCTTTAATTAAGGCATAAATAAATAAATGTCTGTTTCGTATAGTTTAGGGAAGATGTACTTTTACCAAGAATTCACCTATAAAACGCAATCTTTTGTGCACCACTATTAAAGTCTCTGCCAATAAGTATAATATAACTTCTAGTTGTTGTAAATTATGTAAAAGAGTTGACCAATTTTTATTGTCATATTATGATAAATAAATTAAGGGTAATAAAATTGAGTTCAATTAAATTGCTTCTCTTCTACTAGCTACTTCTATTTATGGCATAGAAATCCTTAACCTTATCTACACTGAAACCTAGGACACGATGGATAGTAGACACTTTCGCGTCTTTATAGATTACCCCTCCCGCCATATCAATTCGTTAATACATTAATAGACCAAAGATGGGCTTCATCTATATTTTATTAAAAATGTTTACGAAATTTCTATTATAAAATTAATTCAAACTCGGAGAAAATATACAAAAAAGGTTTAAATTCAAATATTATTCGAGCGCCTTATTTGCCACATTTTGATAGAACGTAAAAAGTACCTGTTATATTTACCATGACGTCATTTAATTACCCTTACACTACGCGTCCAATGATGGAAGTTTCCACCCCTTTTGTGTTAGACTCGTCCACGTGAAAGCCACTGAAAGGGATCTACTGAAAGGGAAGAGAGTAGAGGGGGGAACGCTACGCAGAATATGCCAGAGTGGGGACGTGTGAAGGCCAAAACGGAACGAGGAGAGAAACAGAACCAAACTCGGAGTGTTGTAGTATGTGAAAACCGCGAGATTTTGTTTAAACGTAAGTGTTGTGAATAGAATAATAAGTGTTAGTCGTAAGAGTTATTCGCTGGAAATACAAGTGAAACAAAAAGTTGTCGGTAGTTTTTTCATAAAAATATTCGTCTGCAATGGAATTACCAATGGGAGACCGTGTTTTTGCAGCTGAGAGAATAATGAAGAAACGGGTGAGGCGGGTAAGTTATCAATTCAGAGTTTTAAAGTTGTAGAAAATATTTGTAAAGTACGTTAAAATTAGTACATCGTCACAGTAGTGACTATTTTGTTGATACGATGAATCTGATCGCTTAAATTCATGGATTGTTAGTTGTAAAACTGACAAAAAAACACCAACTTGACCAGCGTAGTGAATACGCTATACTAAAGAGTGAAGCGGAAAAAGAAAATGTAAATAAAAGTAACGTTAGGTACATTGATATTGCAAATTATGAAGCGGGGCAGATGTCATTGTTATTTGAATTTTAAAGCGGTTTTTGTAGGCTTGCATGATGCATCGTTTGCTAACTAGAAATGTTGACAAGCGCTGAAATAACGGTATAGGAATGAGGAACGGTAAACTGCGGGAGGTTTTTATTTGTGCAGAAGATAACCTAAATGTTCAGTTTAGAAGGTAAAATGGACACCGAAATTATGACTTATTTTGCAGATTGAAATGTTCTCTGTATTTAATTTAAAGGTGTTTACACAGTCTAAATTATGGGCCTACAGTTAGCCTAGAACCAATTTATGTAAATCAAATTCGTAAAATAAAACAGAGTTAACCTAAACAGAGGTTAGGTATCTGCTGCTACTGGCAAAATGGTTTTAAAACTTTAGTAGGCTACCTGTAGTTAACAAAAAAGCATAGGCGTAAATTTACTATACGACGACGACATTGTTTTACATTCTACTGTTAAATGTTGAATACAACAGGTAAAAATATCGTGACTACAGACTATATATATAAGTTAGAACTCATGCTATTTTTCAATGTTTTATTTGTGCATTTCTGTTGGCGTAGGGTCGTACAGTAAATATGCGCCAAAGCATAAAACAATCGCAAACAACCTTCTTCTACCAGTGTTACTTCCTTAAACAAAAATAGACCTACACCTATTCCCTACAAAACATATTTTCATTAAATCTGGCATGTATACATAAAAACCCTAATCTATCTCTCCTATTTGGGCTAGAATTTCTAATTCGCATAAAAAAATAGCCTGAATTTCTAACTTACAGTATGTTTTCCAGCACTATTAGGCCTACTCTGTTTCTTAAAAAATAAGGTCAGGTGTCCTAAAGTAAATTTACACCCCTTTTTGTGACAGTAAGCATCATCATGTTAGCAAGTCAAAAATAGGCTTAGGCCTATATTCAAAAATATACCAACAAATTTTATTTTTGGGAATAATATATAGGCCTAGCCTAAACTAACTTAAAAATTCTCCTTAATGTCAAGTGTATTAGACCCTTGAACATAAGAGTTAGGCCTACCTCCCATCTTGAAGAGAGAGTTAACTCCCGCTACCTGCATATTTTATAGCATACAATTACTTAATTGATCAAAATTTATAGACCATTTTCAACAAGTAATGATACTACACGTTTGACAAAGTTAAATGGGTTATTTCAACATTATGTAACTTAGGCCTAGATAAAGGCTACTAACTAAGAATAGTTAAATTAATTTAGGCTATATTAAGGCCTATATAAAAAGTTATACCTACCCCTAAACTAACTT
The DNA here is from genome assembly GCA_018207615.1 of Philaenus spumarius. Classification (NCBI taxonomy): domain Eukaryota; kingdom Metazoa; phylum Arthropoda; class Insecta; order Hemiptera; family Aphrophoridae; genus Philaenus; species Philaenus spumarius. Next base: position 54,648 of record JAGFPH010006838.1, read on the forward strand.
CCCTTTGCTCGTGTATTCTTCTAGTAATGAATTTGAATTCATTCTTCGATATGCTAACTTGTCACAAATATATTCAGACAATGTGTAACTACCGGTAAACTAACTTCCCTCCTCTCAGGTCTCTTTTTCATGATGTAAGTTATATAGGCATCTTTTACTCTTGGATATATATATCAAAACATGTTCACAACCCTAGATCACCCATCTATCGTAAAAATTACATACCATATTTCAAAATTACCGCATGGAATCTTCCTTTTGACTATGAACACTAAACAGAAACTTAAATTAGTAGTAGTTACTCATTTTGTGAAGCTCTGGGATCCCAGTCAACCCAAAGCCTCTGAAATATAATGAACCAAAGAAGATATGTGTTTTATTGCCCATCTGCGCTCTGTAAGATGATGACTAATAACTTTACTGTAGGCTACCCTCTGCAACAACAAAATATATGGGCAGCACTGGACTATGTGTTGCAAGGAATGTGACGATATATAATTTAAATGTTCTATAAAATACTAGTGATTCGTGTTTTACACATGTATTGCTAAAAATTGTTAGGCCTAGTTTAAAATGTCTTCAACAATAATTGATATATGCATTTCAAAATAAATGAAGTTTTGCTACAGAGAACAAATTTTTTGAAAGTTGTATTTTCCCTCTAGTTTATATTTTTGAAGTGAAAACTTCTTTAGGCGCGTTAGGCACTTTTTTGCGTGAGGAAAAATCATTGAACTCGAGGGACATCACCTTCACCAACAATTAAAGCGAATGTATGTACGAGTAACATTTAATAGCCTATAACAGCTGATTTCACCCATCATCTGTAAATTCAGTGTTATTATAGTTTATGTTTACAACTTCAATTGTTATAATTTCTTGTGAAGATGATTTTATTTGATTAAAAATACTTCTTAATAACTCGAAAATAAAGTTAACTAATGAAGCTAAAATGTTTTCACTTCTGACGGCAGTCCCACTACTGCCTGTTTTTTTCACTAAGGAATATGCAAATTATATTCATGAAAATTATAAATATTTACTTTAGAGAGTACTAAAATGGTGTAGGCCTAGGCCTATTCGTTGTTTTGTTTAGCCTAAGTAAAAATAGCAAATGTAAAATTTATGAATGTAATAATATTTTATCAGTGATCTAGAGTTACAATGTGTGACTAACATTAAAAAAGAATGTTACACCTACTAACATTTTCATTTGGTATGTTATCTAGTATAAGTTAAAGGTGGCTTAACAATGTTATCAATAATATTGTTAGATGTGAGCTGAAATTGCTCTAACATTTTTGCTAGCGTAAACGGTTAAATTTCTGTATGCTCTTTATGCTACAATTCTAACCTAAAAATATTAGGCCTAATAAAAACCTAAACTAACTTATAGTTATCAGTAAACAGTATATTTTCAGTTCATAAACATATATGTCTATGTTAGTGGGCCTCAATTTTTACTGTAGAGATTCGAGGGTAGGTACTGTAATTTCACTGCATAAGGAAAATTGATCTATTACTCTAGTGTAGGTAATGCTATCTTGACACAAATGTATTTTAAAAACGATGTAGGCTATATAATTTATTCGATGTAGGCCTAGTCTATATATAGGCTAGCCTACTATGAAATATAGGTAGTTCTCAATGAAATTTGGTAACTTTGCAGAGGAGTAGATTTATTTATTCAACATCCAGTTCAATATTTTGTTGTTAGTGTTAGGCTAGTATACTTCAAGTTGCAAATAGAAATGACTGAACGTTAATTACCGTACTCTGAATCTTTATAAAGTGTGTAATTTTTAAATTAATTATGGCTAGTTACAGTTCAGTCCAAACCTAACCAAAATGGCTGAACATTAACTATCATGAACCACCAAATTGCAAATATTTCTTTATTAGTCAGAAATGATTATGGTTTCCGTTTTTTAGATAGCGAAGTTTGTAGTTTCAGAATATAGAAATAAATTACTGTTTCAATGCGACACCAGAATCTGCACTAGTGCCTACCTAATAAAATCCATAGTATTTAAAACGCCACTACAGATAAAATCTTTTTAAACTGCACCTCAAGTCGAGGCCACATCTTGAAGGTTAGGTATTTTCACTTCATTCAGGGAACTCTGTGAATTTAATGAGAATTTAGCCTACTAACTTAGGCTTACTACACTGTTCAGAATAAATTTTGATATTGCTATTGGACATGACAAAATTTATATGTAAAATTATTCAAAGATTACTTAATACTCTTTAATATCTAACTTACTTAAAAATATACTAATACAATATATTTTGTGAATTTGGTTTTCAATTACTATAAAATATTACCTAATGTGAACATTGCAATCGAAGAGTTTTCCACAAACAATTGGTTTGTATTAAGTTAGATATTATGAACATTTACATTGCTATTTTAACCTACATGGAAATATTTGTAAGGTTTACTATTTTTCAAGATAATTTTAAACAACTTATAAAAGAGTAAACAGAATCAATTTACAGCATCTTGTTAACTTCTACTAACGTTGTTATTTAGACATTAAACTGACCCTATTAACTGAATTCTTAATCAATATCAATAATGTGTAGCATCGTTATTTGCCCTGAAGTCTTAACACACTATAATATCTCATATCAGAGAGAAAGATATTTTATTCATATAGGCCTAATGTGTCATCGTAGAAATTCAGTTGAATTGTTTAGAGAAATTTAGCCGTCTGATAGAAATGTAAACATCTCTTGATGAGGAGTTGAAGGAATTATACAGCCTCTATTATTAATAATAATAAGACCTTGATTATGTTAGCGATCAATCATTTCTTCTTTCTATTGGTTGCATTTAGAGTACCGGTACCTAAATTTTCTTTGGATTAGATTATTTGCTTAAAAGCTTACAAAGAATATTTATTTCTCATAATAATATCCTTCTAAAGTTGTAGGCTACTTTACTAATCAAATTTACGCTCTATCCATATTAAATTTATCATGTAGGCTATTATTTTTAGTTAATTGTACAGTTAAAACGATTTCTAAATGTATTAATTGATTTTTTTATTTTTTAGGGCAGAGTTGAATATTTTGTCAAGTGGAAAGGTTGGAGCCAAAAGTAAGTAGTTAGGCTTAAATTATAGTGATAACTGTACTTTAGGCCTATCCTATCTTTATAAGTAGGCTATTAAGGAAACCTACAAACTTTATTATACACCTCCCTTTGGAGATAACAGAAAATGTTTTAGGAAGTGAGTAGAGGTACTAACTTACTTATGTTTAAGATCTGGTAAATACGAATATATACACTATTTATGTAGCCTACTTTTTCTTTAGGTGGAATGAACGTGTATTATAGGCTACTAATACACTAAATATTGTAATCCCTACATTTGTGCGAGTATTTATTAAATAGGCCTAGCTTTATATTTATAGCTTTACAAACACATAACACACTGTGCTTTGGTGCCAGGAGCGAATTTTTGTTCAGGTTTATTATTAAAATATATAAATAAATATTGAGCTTGACTTGTGAGAAGATATATATGCCTACTTGATAGAATAAACTCAGAACACAAAATCTCACAACTAATACGTTTATTAACTCAAACACGTTTTAACGACAAAGTCACCATCTTCAGGGATGCACACGAACTAACTGAATATTATAATATTTTATTCCGTTATGTTATATACAAAAATAACAGTCTGAACATAAACTTACCTCCTGGAACCAGTCGCAGTACGTGTCTAGTTCCAAAAGCATTTTAGTAACAATGCGTGTAGGTTGATTCCACTACTCACATTACTAAAAAAATCTTTTCATTATTTAACCAATCTCAATATACCACCTATCTGCGGCAAAATGATTTTCCTAGTGTAAAGTCTAAAGACTTGTTTAGTATGTGTAAAATAAAGTTTGAAGACTATTTTGTTGTTTTTAGTTTTAGAATAGTACCAGATGATATAGCTTTTGTATCAGTTTAATTCGTTTGGGATGGATAGGATCTAAGTTAAGTTTAGCTAAAATAATTTTCTTATAACCAAATTTACCTGTTACCTACCTCATACCTGTCGTCTGACTTTCAGGATTTGTTTGTGACGCGTTTCGAAACATATGTTTCATCATCAGATTTGTTAAAATGTTTACATCGCATATAACACAAACATATTTAACTCACAAGACATAACACACAACTGTGACATGCAATTGTCTACTTTGTTTAACAGTCGAACGAATACTGACTAAATCCAGTGTTCTGTTTATGAGAGTCAGAGATACTTATCTCCGAATCGAACACTATGTTGGAATGAAACTGTAGCTGATTGTTAAGAAATCGGTTGTTGTTATGTTTAAAGGCTTTGTATATCTCGAATCCCTCGACAGCATTTGTATATCTACCCTTCACGCAAATATGGATGGGTTCAAAATCGATGTCTATTAAATGACGAGCACAATTTGATTTGCTTCCGTCCACGTATTTCTTTGGTAAATGTTCCTTTCCAGGCCTGTATATAATCGAACACAATCATCGCAATTGATCTTATATACCACAGTTTTTCCCTCAACCTCTCTAGGAACTTTGCGGCGTAGTATTTTCTGTTCACTGTTGTTGGAGCTGAATACCACAGTTATGTTGGGTTTACGGAGAGTGTTGCTTAAAGTTCTGGGGAAAATGTTGCCGTACTCTGTGGATACATATTTAGTTTGAATTTTATCTATCCGCTTTTATTTGTATGTTTTTTTTACCAAATGGTCGACCGTTGAACATTTTATATCCATTGGCAACAGCTATGTGTTTGATGGTGTTCAACTCTTCGTGGAAACGGTCGACTTCGAGTGGTGAAGCTATTGTATGCCGCCATTTTTTGCTTAATGAGGTGGTGTGAATCGGCGTGAATTAATAACTATCCAAATAGTTATGTTTAGAGTTTAGCATGACTCGGAGGATTTTTAATAAAAATATTTGATCTTTTGCTTGTGAAATTCTTACATGATCTTAACAACAATGTTTGTCTGTTTCAGACATAGCACATGGGAACCCGAAGAAAATATTCTGGATGGAAGGCTTATAGATATTTTCGAACAAAGGTTTGTAATGAATTAATTTGTTTATTATGATTTATTTTTTTCCTCCAGCTACCGTATTGGGAGTATTTTCAATAAACAGTGCAATGCGTGCTTCGCACGCCAACCCGCATATTGTGAGAACTTTCAATACATAGAGCATTGCGTGCTTCGCACGCCAATTTTAAGCCTATGTGCGTCCGCTTTAAAATATTAGTGATTATTACGTAGAAAGGTTAAAAAATAAAGTAATTTCTACTCATTTAGGCTATAAATATAAAAAATTTAAGGTCAGCTCCTAGCGTAGGGAATACGAAATTTGCGTAGCAGTGAACGTGTTAATATAGTAGTTGGAGGAAAAATAAATATATAACATTGCAGTTCAGACACAGTACATTTTCATTAACAGTTTACGTATGACAAAATTACTGATTTTGAAGTGCAGTTTCTCAACAGGAGATTTTCAGGTTATGATGGTTACCTTGGAACGAGGGTTCGTTGTATTTCATTGTTCTTACACAGATGTGGACTAAGTGGTGCATATAAATTTCTTGATTTAAAAAAAGTGAGATGTTATTGTGGTTGTATGAAATGAGCTGCATGTATTTTTCCGCTTTACCGTACTACCAAGAATGGTCTAGGATTTTAGGCTTATGTCTTAGGCGAGCAGAGAGTCGCTGATATTGTGTCGTTGTAACGTTATTTGTTAATGTTCAGAATTTATTCTTGATTATTGTGTTTTTCATGTTTTTTATTTTACTGTGAGCGTTTATAACTTTTTAAAATTAATTTTAGAACAACAAATTTGTTTTAATGATGGAAACCTCTATAATCTGAAAAGTCTTTAATTGAAACCTTTTTGAAACAAATTTGATTTATCCTTTGGGTGTTGAAAATAATGAATTTTAATTTTGCAGTCAGCAGAGAAGTGGACAAACCCCGCACAAAAGAGGACCGAAAAAGAAGGAAAATAGGATAAACGTAAGTATTGGTATTGTGTGTGTGAATTTGGTCTACAATTCTGGAAGAAACTGAACCGTAGAACTGATAGGAGTCGTAATTTACGATGCGTTAATCAGATGTTCATTTGCTCGGCCTCTGTTAACTATATCTTGATAAAAGTTATGCTAGATTCATTAGATCATATCCGACAAATCTACGGTAACATGATCAATAGTTGGGTTATATTTAGTTTGTACACTGGCCAAAAAGAAATGCCCACCTGCCTGTCCAGTAATGCCATAGTTTTTATACAATATCTTTTTAGCGAATTTCCATAGGAAAAACGAGCTATTTCAGTGGCCCTTATGGTGAGACCAAGGTCGGAAGTAGCAAATGAGCACCGATCATGGTTCACAGAACACATTTTGGGGTGTCATTAAAATTCATATATATGTATATATATATATACAGGGTGTTGATTAAGTCTGGAACCGGTTTAATATTTCGTACATAAGGAAAATTTGAAGGTAGATGTGATTGAGGAACCTACTCTGTGTAAAAATACTATTTTATTAAGATATCAAAAAATCTATCCGCTATCTTGGATCCGCCATTTTGAATGTAACTTTGTTTTTTTAAATAGGA